>CAUYON010110606.1:0-63981 GCA_963573935.1 Arctocebus calabarensis | reverse complement strand
TTGTTTTTCGCTCCTCTGGTTTCCCTCTGCCCCAGAGGGTTGCTCGTTTGTCAGAGTGCCATTACTAGAGCTGTCATTCTTTTCTATTCCTTTCTCTCTTTTTCCTCCTTTCTCTCCAGATCTCAGTTACAAAAGACCGTAGTGGCTGTTTTAAGAAGATTCTCCAGGTTATGGTCTAGGACTATAGCCAATTTCTGGAGTTTTCTTTGAATGTCTAGGGCCACTTGAGAGATAAATTTTTCTTTTACAATAATCTGACCCTCTATGGAGTCAGGTGTCAATTGGGTGTGTTTTCTCATTGCCTCCCTAAGCCTCAGTAGAACAACTTTTTAACAAGTATAACGAGTTCAAAGGATAGTCAAGATCAGTGATTAGGATTCCGTAGCTCTATTTCTTTTTTAAAGTTTTATTGTTTGGGGGGATATTTTTCTGTGGGTCTTTTTGTTTCTTTTGTTTTGTTTTGCTTTGTTTATAGCTCATAATCCTGCAGACATCTTTGAGAACTTTCTCTCCTTCTGCCCAGTTGCCACCTTATGACCAAGGGAGGTCATTTAATGAGCTACCTTTCTTGTTCCTATGTGCAGACGCTGATGAGTGGCAAGAATCAGAGGAAAACGTTGAACACATTCCATTTTCCCACACCCGCTATCCTGAGAGGGAAATGGTTAAGAGATCGCAGGAATTTTATGAACTTCTCAATAAGAGACGGTCAGTCCGGTT
The DNA here is from genome assembly GCA_963573935.1 of Arctocebus calabarensis. Lineage (NCBI taxonomy): Eukaryota > Metazoa > Chordata > Mammalia > Primates > Lorisidae > Arctocebus > Arctocebus calabarensis. Next base: position 63,261 of record CAUYON010110606.1, on the reverse strand, counting down.
CATAAGTAATGAGCAAATCCCAACGGAAGTCATTGACAACGTCATCAAAGCCGCAGGTTTGTGATCAACATTGGTCTCTGAGAAGGTCAGCTGTCTTACTGGTGTGACTCCAACATTAGAAAACTCTGAAGTCCAAACTGTAAATGAAATCTGGGGCGACGTGTTTACCTACGAAGTCTCACCCAAGTGTTGAGTGACTGCCAGAAACATAATGATTTCTACTTCTACATTTTGAGTATTACAGAGCCCTTGCGAGCAGATGTGACAGTAGTTCAAAACTCCTGAAATTCTTCAGTTTTATTTAAAAGCAAGATTTCCAAACATACCATTATATATTCAAAGGGAAACACCCTTTTTATTCCCCTCTCCCTAAGATACACACACACACACACACACACACACACACTCTTTCACACACTCATACGTTGGTCTTTTTGGAAGAACTTTTCTCGTATTACGCACTATGATGCCCTGCAGAATTCTAATGAACTAGCAAAATTTACTGGTGTGACTTTAGAAAGTAACCTAAAGAAAGACAAACCCATTTTGAACATAAACAATATCTTCTCAGAGGTAAAATAATTAAACTGCTACAGAAGAGAAAGTCCTCAGCTTGAGAGTCTCCTCTGATTGGGGTCTTATTCCTATGTAAATCAGTTTTGAAGTTTATTTGTAGAAATTATTGTATGCCCATTGTGAATACATTATCCCTTTAAAAGAAGCAAGAATAAGATTATTTATTCTCATGAAGGATATAAATGGACTACATTATGGAGTCCTTTATCTAACTAACACAGTTACTAACATTCCCATTTATCTATGTCTATATCTGTATATATATGCATGTACACATATTATGTTAAGGTAAATTTGGCACAATTTGAAACATTAGGGAGAAATTTATTTCTTGTATTTAGAGATACAAATATTTAATGCAAAAATAAAATGGGCACAAAGTTAACTAGGATCGTTCTGTGCAGAAATCTGGGCCACGGGTTTAGCTTTTGACTTACATTTTCTGGGCCACTTGTAGTATCAAAGTCATTTGTAGGAAGCAAGAACCTCATCAAGAGTCTGAGACCTTACACCTTCCAGAAGTAGAATTTATTCCATTAAAAAGGAATAAGGAAGGAATAGGTGTTTCTGATATATTCCACCCATGGGTCACTGTTGCCTGTCTTTGGGAAATAGTTGGGCTTCTCTAGGACCAAGAGGTGACATCCAGGTCAAAAGCTGGCCCAAGCTGTCTCCTGAATCTCAAGAGAATTTAAGCTCCTTGTACAAAGGTGATGCCTCGGGAAGCTTTGTCCTGGGACACCAGAACTGATTCAGGTGTGGACCGAGGATTCCCAAGGCCCCTGGGGGTGGAAGACACACAGGTTTGCATGCTGAGTCCCCAAAGCCAAAGGTTTCCCAACTCCATGTGTCCCCAATGAGACCACAAACTTCACATTGTCACACTCAGAGCTTAGAAAGAATCATGAAACCATTTATAGTTCAGTTGATTTTTAAGGAGTGTTTTTAAAACCATTTTACCAAATACAACTTGCCTCTTCTGATAAGCTTCATGACATTATCCTTTGCAAGTCAATCAAAATGGATGACAGTTTGGAGAATTCTGGCTGTACAACTTGCCCTTGGAGGTTTTCTCCTTGGTGGTCCTGGTGTAGCTGGTTAGGGATGCTCTCGCTCATGTAATTAGAGAAGCAGGGGTGGGTGCCCACAGCCCGAGCAGTGCTGGTCTTATCTTGATAAGTTGGTTCGGAGACACCAGGAGGACGCTGACCGGGTCAGCCACTCATGCCAGAGCCCTCTGCCAAGCACTTCGTTTTTCAGGTTCCCTAACTTCACTCTGAGCAAGCTAATTATATGTATTCTTAACTAACAGTCTCACACTTCCCGGCAACGTTAATTTCTGGTTTTGATTTAATGGGTGACAGGGACAGCCCCCAGTGGGGCCCACACAGAGCCCTGGACCTTTGTGGTTGTGAAGGACCCAGACATGAAACACGAGATTCGCCAGATCATCGAGGTGGAAGAGGAGATAAACTACATGAAAAGAATGGGGCACCGATGGGTTTCGGACCTGAAGAAACTGAGGTACAGAAGGTGGTGGAATTTGGGATGTCTGCTTCAGCCTTTTAAAATGAAAGAACTACTGCTGCCGTTTCCTGATTCATTAAGTGTTAAAATGTGTGTTTGTGTCTCTGGGAGGAATTACAGACGCTGTGTCAGGCCCTTCCCTGTATTGCCATATGATTCTTGGCTAAATCAATAGGTTGTGACCCAAATAATTGCTGAGTAAAGTAAACTTCAAGAAATGACTGTACACTCATCTTGGAGCATAGCATCATGACATACTTCTCAAGATCTTGAGTGAAGCAGGTTACATTTTGCTAAAGTGATCAGGTCTTCCAAATGATTTGAGGAAGCAGGCTTTAGTTTAAGACCAGTTTGGCACCAGGGCTCTCTGTGAGGCATTAGTAACTTTGCAGGCTCCCTCGTCTCCAGGAGAGAAGTGGCAGGGATCTCAGCGCAGCTAGTTTCACCATAGTGCCTCCAAGGCCATGGCCTTCCCTGCTCTCTGTCTTCCTAGGCTGAGTGTGAGGGGCATGGTAAGTAGTGACAGTGGCCCTGACCTCTCCAGGGGCCCTGCAGGTCCAGCACTCACAATGCCCAGGAGAGATACTTAATGCTTCTGTCTCTCAGCTGTGGGCCTTCAGTGGCCCATTCGACACCAGTCACCCAACACCCCACAGTGACACAACCCTAAGAAAGGACAAATAATGGGATCTCACGTTTAGGGGACTGAAGTGACATTTCACTGGACAGTTAGAGTGGATCTGATGGAAAGGTGGCCTCTTGGCCTTGCTCCTTTTTCAGTTATTTGGGACCAGAGGACAACTTTTATCAAGATTGATGTCTTACGGACTTGTCACTTACACTTTGCTCCGGAGGAAGTGTGGGGATAGTAATAACTACTATATAAGTCTTACTGAATATTCATGGGAAAAACTGGGGCAGGTGAAAGCTGAGTTGAGTCTCTGTACTTCAAGAGATGCTGCACTCCAGGTGTGCACAATGCCCACAAAATACTATTGTCCCTGTCACTGTCCTTTGGCAGCAAAGAATTAATTGCCCTCTCACCTGTGTGCCAGAACCATCTCAGACACACCTCTCGTCTTCTGAAATAGCCCTTACACCTAGGAATTTTATTATCAGTTTTGTTTTCTTCTCATTTTATAGATAACCATTTTCCAGAAACCTTTGCTGAACAGGGAAGCGCCCAGACAGCGGTGCAGTGGAGAAAGTTTTAGCTCACTGAGCGCTGAGAGGAGACTGCAGGAATTCCTCGAAGCTGCCGCCCTGAGAATTTGGGAGAAGAGTTGTCAAGGATAGTTTGGCAGGCAAAGGATTAGGCAGTTGGGTCTGCTAATAGGCTAGGTTTGGGGCAAACTTACAGGGGTGTAGAAATCATCTTCTCATGCTGAGTCTGTTCCTGGGTGGGGACGGCAATACGAGTTGAGTTAGTTCCTTGGGGAACTAACTGTTGGGGCCACTGTTGGGCAGGTGGGGGGGATCAGCCAATCTTGGAAGATATCTCAAAAACTACCCTTAGGTTTTGACGTTATCTGTGGAGAAAGTTAAGAATCTTTATGACCATCAGCTGTGCGACTCCTGAGTAGCAATTACAGGAAAGCAAACTAGGAAACAGTGGGTGGTTATTACTTTTAGCTCTGCCTGTGCCTTTGCGAAGTTTGGGCCCTCACCACAGTCTGGCCTGCACCCTTTACTAACATGTAAAGGGCAATTCCAAGAGGGTGGGCGTGCTTGTGTCACTCACTCGCCAGGCTTGGCTCTCCCTTTTGGCAGAATGGGCTTTAGGGAGTCCTGAGATTTTTTTTTTTTTTTCCTTTACAATACAAACATCAGAATTTTAAATCATGGAAGTACCTATACAGAGTACAGGTTTATCTACTAGAACCCAATTTGGGGAACACACACAAAGTGTCTTGGTAACTTTCAACTCAACTGGGAGCTGCAGAATTGCCGGGTGCCCTGGAGAGCTGCATCCCTGGTCTGCTCCAGGCACTGAAGGCACAGTTGGTATATCCGCAACCAGGACACAGGCTGGGTCAGGGTAGGAGCTGGGCTGCACAGCGCGAGGTGAGTGTGAGCCAGTCAGCGAAGCTTTGTCTGTATTTTCCGCGCTCCCCATCACTTGCATCTCCCTCTAAGCTCCGCCTCCTGTCAGGTCAGTGGCAGCATTAGATTCTCGCAGGAGCTGCGAGGAATGCACCTGTAAACTGCACGTGAAGGATTTAGTTTGCTCGCTTTCTAGGAGAATCCAATGTCTCCCCCATGGTAAAATTGTCTGCCATAAAACTGGTCCCTGGTGCTAAAAGGGGACGGCATCTATGGAAGGAAGGTGGATTAAAAGGGATTCTTCTCTGCTTAGACTTCCATGATTTAGAATTCTCAATGTTTGCATTATGGAAAGCTTCTTTATACAGTTTAACTGATTTTACCCTCACAATGACCATGGGGTATGCTTGCACAGCGGCACATTTTCCACAGGACGTTTGACATAGGAGGAACTGAGCCGTGGGAGGTAAGTGGCCCGACATGGCCAGGCTCGTCCGGCTCCAGAGTGGATCTTCAAAACCATTAACCTTTCTCCCTCTTTGTGGGGAGAAAAGGATCAATGGCAGTCAAGGGTGACTAAGCAGGCTGAAGTTTGGTAAAGTCGCTTTGCAAGTGTAACCTTGTAGACGTTACTAGTCTAAGAGGAACCATGGAAATATACACAGTGAGTTTAGGGTGCTTTCAAAACAGCAAAGCCGTAACTAGGCCAGAAATGAAATGAATGGTGACCCACTCTTGCTAACCATGAAACGGTATATCCTAAGGAAAATTCCAGATTATGGGGTTGTATGACTCTTTGGAATATCTGTTTTAGAATGAATCTTCTGCCAAAATGTAAGGACAGAATAATGGAATCAAGAAAGAGATGTTCTGGGCGGTGCCTGTGTGTGGTTCAATGAGTAAGGCGCCGGTCCCATATGCCGGAGGTGGCGGGTTCAAACCCAGCCCTGGCCAAAAACTGAAAAAAAGAAAAAAAAAAGAAGAGAGATGTTCTAAGCTGGAAAATGAAAATTTCTAAACCTCCCAGAAATGACCTCCCACTCCCATGAAAGTTCTCTCCCTGCTTTCCATAACTGGGCAAACTGCACTGCCATCCACCCACCTACGATTTCAGCTAAACCTCACTGCCATCTGGCCTCTGTCCTGGGTCTTGCCCACTCTGGCCTCTGTCCCCCCCGCCCAGTCCTGCACCTGTCCCACTTCTGCTCATCTCCTGGCTCTGCCTTCCCCAATCCCGCCCTCTCTGCCTGATCGTCAGTGCCTCAAGGCCTTTTCTGGGAATTTTCTTTCAATCTTCTTATTCAGAATTAACATTTCCGTTTTAAGGGCCCCCAACGCACTTGTTTCTTCGACAGCATTCACCGGGTTTCATTTTCACTGAATGTTGGCTCAGTGCGCCCTGAGTTACGGGATGGATCCTTGTATCTTCCAGCATTTCCTATGCCTTGCTGTGCTCAGCACTTGTTAATACATGTTCATCAAATTGAATGATCTTGGACAGTGAGGGGGTGAGAGGAAGTGTCCCCTTTCTCCTCACCATGCACTGGAAGATCAACTCACAATTAAGGCAGATTAATAAGAGAAAGGTTTATTACTGTACACATGGGAAGAATTGCAGGGTGATTATCTGATATCCCAGTGGGGTACAGAGGTTTTTATACCCTCATTTTAGAGGAAAGGGGCAGATGAGAAATATAGGTAGTTCTGTTTAGGTGTAATAAATTGTTGCTAGGAAGGGTGAATGGATGGGAAACAGATTGACTTATAAATTAACTGAGACAAAGAGCTTATGTTTAAAATGATTTAGGAAGTCGTGCATTGTGGCAGGTGCTGGCAGTCCCAGCTACTCAAGAGGCTGATGCAAAAGGATTACCTGAGCCCAGGAGTTTGATGTACTGTGAGCTATGATGCCACAGAACTCTACCTGGGGCAACAAAGCAAGGCTTTGTCTAAAATAAATAAATAAATAATAAAATAAAATAAAATAATTTGGGCCAGGCTGGGTGCTAATGGCTCATCTCTGTAATTCTCGCACTCTGGGAAGGCAAGGCAGGAGGATCCCTTGAGCTCAGGAGTTGGAGACCAGCCTGAGAAAAGCATGACCTTTTATTTACTAAAAATAGAAAAAAAAATTAGGTGAGTGTGTAGTGGGTGCCTGTAGAACCAGCTGCTCAGGAAGGTGAGGCAAGGGGAACGCTTAAACCCAAGAGTTTCAGGTTGCTGTGAGCTATGACACCACAGCACTCTATCCAGGGCAACAGAGTGAGACTCTGCCCAAACTAAATAAATAAATAAAATAATAAAATTTTGACCAAGTCTGGTTTCATTCCAGATATTCTTTCCAGCAATTTATTGAGATAATAGGGTTGGGAAGGGAAGTCTCTGCTCTTTGGATGAGTCCTTCTGGTTATGCAGATGGCGGGGAAGCCCCTTCTAAGGGCCTGTTGATCTTCAAGGCCTTTAACTTAAATTACTCTTTATATCAAGGAATCATATTTGGGGGTGAAATTTCCTAAGCTCCTTCAACAAAAAACATGAACAAGGCACCAACAAATAAAAATTCTATACTTTTTCAATTTCTAATATAAAAAAAGAAGTAAATATGTTATGACTTTTACATTACTATGCTAAGATTGTAAAAACAGAACCATAACTAAGAGCTAATTTTCTCTGGAATCTCTTTTCTCCCCCCCCCAGAACCAACTGGATTAAAGAGTACTTGGACACTGCCCCTGTTTTGATTCTCATTTTCAAACAAGTACACGGTATTGCTTCGAATGGCAAGAAAAGGGTCCATTACTACAATGAGATCAGCGTCTCCATCGCCTGCGGCATCCTGCTAGCCGCCCTGCAGGTATGTTCCCCTCCCACCAGGCCCCAGAAAGACCAGTGAGACTTGAGGGACAAAGGGTGACCCTATTAGCATATTTCAACTAAGTTTTAAATTCGTGAAAATTTGGAAATTGTTTTCCCTCAAGTTGAACTCGTAAGTAAGGTGACTCGGATGTGAAAACTGATTCTAAAAACCTGGGCTGGGGAAGCATGATGGTTGGACAAGCTGGAGTTCTTCCCAGGAATTCCACTAGTAAGATCATTTCGGAGATAGAAAAATGGTTGCTGGGGTTGCCTTCATCTGTTCAACACGAAGTTCCAAGGGTTTTGGCATTCACAGCGGGAAGAATTTCTCAGGAAGACTAACTCCTGAGATGTTTGTTGTTGCTGTCTGAGCTGAAGGGATGATTAAAAGCCTGGGAGAGAACTCTTTCCCAGAGCTCCTTTGCTGAGAAGTTCGCCTTGTATTGCATTAGGAAGATGACAGTGGGCTTAAAAAAATACCAGCTCCACAGTGGCTAGAATACCAACGTGAAATGGGGCAGCGTTGAGGTTTACCGTTCCATCTAATTCGTTCCTTTGACACATACTTTCTGAGCGGTTCCTATGGGGCAGTCCCTGAGAGGCCCATAGCGGTCCGTCTCATGTTCTAACCAACTGTACATTCTGGTGGGGCCTGGGGTCCAGGTAGGCGGTGGAGACAGCAAACACGTGACATAAATGCAGCCAGGGAATGGTCAGACTTGCAAAGGAAAACTGATTTTAAAAAATGAGCCCTCTCACTATCTCGAAGAAAAATGTGAGTGCTGAATTCCACCTTGCAAAACAAAGTCATTGTTACGCAACAGGAATGTTTTCAGATTATATGAAAAATTGTCCTGAAGGAGCTGGCAGTTGATTTCCTTCCTGAGTCTGAAATCTGATAAATAAAGGAATCACTGAGCAGCGTCAGACCTCAAGACACCCCCATCCGTGTTGGGGTCCTGGAAGAAGCAGTTTAAGCCTGGAGAGAGCTCAGTTGGCCAAGCGGACTCTGCACCTGCAAAGCCAGGTGTCCGTCTCACTTTGCTGTGGAGCCTGCTGCCCTCTAGCGTCCAAAAGGCATGATTCTCTGGGTAGGTCGTGATTTGCGAGGAAGGAAAGCAAAATCCTCACCGAGCACGGTGAGCGGTGCGGCACACGTGACGCTTAGACTCCAGAACTTCTTTCTGGTTTATTGGTAGCAATTTGATTGGAAAATCTGGAGAGGGGAGCTGAGGAGGTGTCTGGAAGCTATGCACTGCTTTTACTAAGATGTTCATTATTTGGAGGCTTGAAGAGAGGTCGGTGGGGCACCCCTTGGTCACGGCGTCCCTGCCATTGGGCATGGGTATCTTCACTGGGCATGAGGCGCTGCTTCTGTTGGTGTGGTCGTTTAGATTAAAATAGGCAAGACTTTATTAATATATTAATTACCAATATCTGGCAGCAAGCCTGTTATTTTAAAGTACTAATGAATGTAGTGATATTTTAAGATATCATTACAACTTCATAACAGCTGTAAAGTGATATGAAAATCTGTGAATCTTATTGGTGACACAATCATAGATATTGCTGACGTAACTGTGGTTTGTTACCTGCATTTATAATGGAAGAAAACGCTACATTTCAGTTAGATGTTGATGGATATAAAGATGCATTGTTTTTTCTGCCCAAGTCCACAGACTTGCTGAATTCAATCCTCAGTCCTTTGAGGCTCTGAGGATTCCAGCTAAAAATTTCCTGACTTATAATAAGACCAAAGCACTCACATAAAGAGAGACTGAAAGATAAAATATTAATAGAAATTCATTGAATGGTACTAAGAAATATTGCTTAATACGTTCTGTGTATTCCTAAATTTCTACTATGAAAAATATGAAGAATTCAGTATGGGGTAAAAACCATGTCTTTAAAAAGGGACAAAATATAAAATGATGCCAAATGAAGCTGTAAATATTTCCTCAATGGAAAGTTCAAAATTCATCCCTTTCAAATTTAAATACCATGTGAAGGTATGATAAAGGAAGAGAAAGACCATACTAGAGATAATCTAAGCTGGATATAAATAAGGATGACAGAAGTCAATAGATTTTTCAGTCCATGGGTTCTTGAAAATAGACAGGCATTATCAAAAGCTTTATGAATCAAAGTATAGAAGGATGTAGTATAAGAGACCTTCAGCAAGAGACCTTATTAAGTTACCCCAGATCCATATATATAGAAATAAATAATTATAGAGTCATGTGCTATAGAATGACATTTCAGCCGATGATGGACTGCATATAAGATGATGGTTCCATGAGATTATAATGCAGCTGAAAACTTCCTACAGCCTAGTGATGCCACAATGCATTCGGCACGCGTATGTGGAGGGGACGTTGTGTAAACTGACCTTCTGCACTCCCGGTCCATGTGAAAGCGTGGCACAGACAATTCTATACAATGCACCATATTTGATGGGGGTAATAAACAGCTGCGTTACTGTGTATGCATTTCCTATCCTATATGTTTTATCGTTTTTTAGCATGCACTCCCTGTACTTATTAAAAAAAAAAAAGTTAACTGTAAAACAGCCTCAAGCAGGAGGCAGATCCTTCAGAAGGTGTTCCAGAAGAAGGCCTGCTGTCACATGAAATGGCTGCTCCATGCGTGTTATGGCCCTGAAGACCTTCCCGTGGATCTAGACGTGCAGGCGGGAGGGACATTGATAATCCTGACACAGTGCAGGCGTTAGGGTAGTGGGGGGGGGGGTGTCTTAGTTTTTAACCAAAAAAGGTCTTAGAAGTAAAAGATTAAATAAATAAGTTTAAGAATAGAAAAAAGCTTGTAGAATAAGGATATAAAGAAGAAATACATTTATGCAGCTGTGCAATGGGTTTGTGTTTTAAGCGAAATGTTATTACAAAAGAGTAAAAAAATTAAAAACAATTAAAAGGTCTATAAAGTAAAAAGTTAGAGTAAGCTAAGGTTAATTTATTAGGTATAAAGAACCCGATTGTTTTTATAAATTTATTGTAACCCTGGGTGGCGCCTATGGCTCAAAGGAGTAGGCGCCAGCCCTATGTATCGGAGGTAGTGGTTTCAAACCCAGCCCCAGCCAAAAACTGCTAAAAACTTTAGTATAGCCCAAGTGTATGGAGTTTATAAAGTCTACAGTAGTGCACAGGAATGTCCAGGCCTTCACACTCACTCACCACTCACTCGCTGACTCACCCAGAACAACTTCCAGTCCTGCAAGCCCCATTCACAGTCAGGGCCATGTATGACTGGCCAGTTTTAATCTTTTCTACAGTATTTTTACTGTACCTTTTCTATGCTTAGATACACAAATACTTACCATTGTGTTATAATCACCTGCAGTCTTCAGTAGAGTGACATGCTGTACAGGTGTGTAGCCAAAGAGCAATAGGCTAGACCACAAAGGTGTGTAGTAGGCTGTACCATCTGGGTCTGTACACTTTGAAGTACACACAATGAAGAAATGGCTATACCATTCTAGGTCTGTACACACAATGAAGAAATCACCTATTGACATATTTCTTAGAACATATTCCCACCGTTAACTGACAGACGACTGTATACACACACGTATACATATATGGAGGTTCAAATGCCAATATTATAGATAATGATTTACAACCTATAAATTCCAGACAGATGGAATTCGGGAAAGAATATTTAGTAAAAAAAAAAAATTATAGTAGAATTTGGGCTTGGACACTGCTTTGGTGGACTGCTTTTGTCCCCTGGGTCTTGTGCCAGGATGTTAGACTGACCCCTTACCCAAAAGGCTCTCCCTGTTGTTTCTGCTGTTGTTGGTATAGCTGGGTTCCCCCAGTTTCTCTCTATAAAATAACCCTTCCTATTTTTTAAGCACCAATGAAAAAGAAGACTAGTATTTTTCTGTTTCCAGAAAATTGCCACCACTTGGTTTAAAAGAAGTCAGGGGGTGGGGAGATCATGGCTCCCGGTGCCTGAGCTGCAGCCTCTTTGCAGCCCAACTTCTGAGAAATGCTTAGACAAGCACGTGTGCTAAGGATGAAGGACCCCAGGCTGGAAGCAGAGTCCTGATTTTGTCTGCTGGCTCTGCAAGGTGCCTTTGTCTCTTCTGTTTCAGAATGCAGGACTGGTGACTGTCACTACCACTCCTCTCAACTGTGGTCCTCGTCTGAGGTTACTCTTGGGCCGCCCTGCGCATGAAAAGCTGCTGATGCTGCTCCCCGTGGGATACCCCAGCAAAGACGCCACAGTGCCTGACCTCAGACGGAAACCTCTGGAGCAGATAATGGTGACCGTGTAGGCAGGAGCCTTCAGGGAGCTGTGCGAGGATGGCGTCTAGGCCCCTCTCTGTGGCTCTGCCTGCTCCTCTCAGGTTCCTTGGCTGCTCTCCCTGGGTGTGGGGTTCCCCTGCGCCCCACTTCATGGGGTGATCAAGAAACCTTTCCACACTCTCCAGCACTTTGAGTCTAGGAAGTCCAGTTCCTTACCCACTTTGGAAATGCATGGACACGTTATGAAGAACATGCCTTGATCTTTAAGTTTTTTAACTTACTCTGGAAATTACTGCTGACTTTTTTCTTTTATTTTTTAAAAACTCAGATAGAGGAAGGACTCAACAGAAAATGTAATGTAGTTCTAAGAATTCAGCAATGTGATGACTCTTGAATTTAAATTCAGACTCACCAAATGGCTTCCTGCCGTCTGATTCCTGGAAGCTTTTAGACAAAGGGTGTGCATTTGGTATATCATCTCTAACTGAACTTCAGGGATATTCTGCCAGTTTTAAGGAAGTAACCATCAGAATAATGGAAATGTCATCCTCACAGGACCCGACAGGGCATGCTTGTAGCCTGGGTCTGGCTGGCGGGCAGTCGCACTGCCTAGTGGTGTGTTGGAGCTGGCTTGTAGCAGTTGGTAGAAGCTGTTAAATATGGTGAAACTCCCATAGTTGAGCACCTCCTTCAGATGACCTAATTTTCACAGACCGGACATGCACCCCATGTCCGTACCAATGCAGTAGGCCTCATTCCTTATGCTGACCATCTCCATATGTTGAATAGTTTGTTACAATCCCTTGGATGGTCAACTTACAGGGGTTGTGTTGTATATGAGAATTTTGCAAGCCAGATGGTTTAAGTATTAAACATTTATAGCCTGAAATTGCCCATGGCGAGGGGTGCAGTGGGGGTGTTTACACCCCAGCTATCAGAAACCACTATAATTGGGGCTTGCTTCTTTTTTCTTAAAGTGATGGTTCACACATGACTGACTGTGTCTCCCTCCTTTTCTACTCTGCCCATGAAACAGACTTTTGGCTTTTCTCCAAAAGCTGTACATGATAGTACAGCTGTTTGGAACGGATGGGCTCACAGGTACCATTGACTTCTTCCTTCCGGGGTGTCATACCCACGGGCTCACTCTTACAGGTCAAGTAATTTCTCATCAAGCAACTCTACTCACTTTTTGATCCCCTTCCTCTGTCCCTTTTTCTTCTAATTTTTCTCCCTCAGTTCCCTTAAGAAAAATCTCTCTTGCCTTTTTTCATTCCATTTGTAAGTCACACGATGCAAGAAAAGCCTTTGGTATCATTGACAAGAGCAGGAACTGGTGACAACCCTGTATCAGAGCAAGAAAAGGCCTTTCTTTGCCCTAATTAGACATTACACAAACAGCTTTTGAGGCCACTGAAATACTCAGAAGTCTCTTTTGGAATCCCCCAAATCTTCTATCTATGCCTTTATTTTTTTGTAAACATTCTTTTCTCTAAGTCTACACATTTTAATAAATACAAACTTTCTTACATTTTACTTCTATTCTATTCTTTTTTTCGTAAAAAGAAAAAAAAAAAGCCAACATCAGTATTGTGAAAGGTATTCGTCCCTAACTTTTTATTGTAAATGAGTGTTGTTTTAGCTGCACTGTGGCTTTATTATTTATGTGGGCTGGAGTGGGAGCCTAACCTCTGCACATTATATGGTTTCATAGGAAAAAGATACTCTGAGTTTCAAATAACAGAATAATAAACACTTCGGCATTGCAGAGTAAGGAAACTGAAGTTGTCTTTATAAACTTTTCTATTTTTTAATGTATAAAAACTGAGCCCAGGGAATTCTTTGCAAGTGTTTTACTCTGCTCTACTAGGGAGGGTTGGGGTAGAGAAGAGACCCTTGCTGCCTCCTTAGAGGAGTTAGACCACCCCCAAAATGTACATTTTACATGAAATAAGGGAAAGCTTAGAAGAGCAAAAGAGAGTGAAGGAAGCATCAGTTGTGCAGATGTCCCTGGAAGAATGTCTGATTCTGTCCTGTCTCTCATTGTTACCTGTAAACAAGGAATTCATCACTAGCACAGCATTGAACAGCCATTAGTTTCAGGTGCTAGATAGAATTATAATTTGTATGTCCTTCTTTATGGGAGGTCAGCAAGGAATTTTCTTGATGAATAATCTGTGGCATCAGTTCTTCACAGCTGCCTGTGGCCTTTACTTTCTCTTTCACACAAAAAGTTGAGAGGGCCACCTGAGACTTTGATTTCCCTTTTACGCTTATAAACAACAGACATTTATTTTTCACAGTTCTGGAGGTTGAAAGTTCAAGATCAGGGTGCCAGCATGGTTGGGTTTTGGTGAAGACCCTCTTCCAGGTTGTAGACTGCTGACTTATTGTGTCCGCATGTAGCAGAAAGAGGGCCATAGAGCTCTCTGAGGTCCCTTTTACAAGGGCACTAATCTCATTCATGAGGGTTCCACTCTCATGGCCTAATTACCAGATAATGAAAGGATTGTATCACTGCAAAGAAGAATCATTGATTGAGAAACTTGAAAATGGTTTCTATCTTACTGATAGGACTCACTTGAAGAGTAAGTCCACTCCACTTTTCCAAGAGGGAATTTTTAATTGAAGGCTGTGTCAGCCAGGATAGACTAGAGCTATGGTCTCCAAACTACCAAGCCTCACAGTCACCCAGGTGGGGGTCAAGGGGTGGGTGTGTGTAGAAGGACACAGGGCTGTGCTGCACCCTCAAAGTGTGTGATTCAGTAGGCCTGGCTGGTGCTCAAATGATCCATTTCTAACAGATCTCCTGGTGATGTGATGCTGCTAGTTGAGTGCCACCCTTTCAGAGCCTTATAAAGCAGTGGCAGTCCAATGCTTCAGTGATCTGACATGAAAAGAGTTTATTTTGGGCAGGTACAGTCCCATGCAGGCCCAGGCAACCCTCCAAGACAATTGTTCCTTCCACCTGGGGTGACTCAGCAATCCTGCAGCCACACTAGCCAGGTGGCTACCTCCTTCCTGGAAAACACTGTAGGGGCCCACCCCAGAGACATACACATGCTGACTGTGTGACTTCCTCAGTCTCACAGACTAGAACTAATCCTGTGCCCCCACCAGGAAGTGGGGCAAGGTCATCCTCCCCATCCTCTAGAAGGGGAGGAGCCCAGATGTGAGGCACTTCTTTGCCAAACAAGAAGCTCTGAATTTGGAAAATACTGTATTTTCCATGCATAATGCATTCCCATGTTTTTGACCCAAACTTTCAGGGGAAAAAAAATACTTTCCAGGGTATTTTCCAATAATTTTTGAAAAAATATCAGCTAGATTGCTAGCTCCCACCAAAAGTGTGTAAATGAAAATACATCACCCTTCATTGGCCTGGCCGAAATTGCTTTAATTGCAAGTTCTTTGTAAGTCTAACAAAACTGATTACCATATTCCAGGGTATTATTTTGCATATGGAAATCATTATTGATTTCTAGAGTTATACTTTTAACCCATAAGCATAAATAAAATAATTAAAAACATTTACACATACAGATGTGAAATCATTAGTACCCATGTATATTGCATTTCCTTATTTTTCCCTCAAAAATCTAGACAAAAAATAAAGTGTATTATACATAGTAAAATATGGTAAAATTCGATATAACAAAAAAAAGAAGGAAAAAGAAGGAAGAAGGAAAGTTGAAGAAATTAGTGAAATCAGAATAGGCTAGTGAAAGGTATAAAGATTTTCTTCTCAGATTTTAAGATGTCTTGATATTTGTCTAATACTGCTTTCAATACAATATCACTTCACACCAAAGGAAATCAATACAAATGTATGTAAAGGGGAACTGAGATTCCTTTCTCCCTGCACATTCCTACTTCTGCCCACATCAGAAGTACCAGGGCACAGTCCCTATTTTTACTTCTAATTTTCTCCATATCAAAAGTACCAGGGCACAGTGCCTAGTTTGCTTCTAATTTTCTTCCTATGAAAGGAAGAGTGACTTCCCTGATGGGTGAAATTAGGAGGAAGTAATTATTACCTATTCTTAACCTCCCAAAAATTACACCCCATTTTAAGCCAAATTTACAAGTTGGGGATTATTCATCTTAGAGAGATGACCCACCAATTACATTCTCCAAATATTGGAGTTTCCAAAGTGGATTCAAACTCACATGATTTTAAAAACATTTTAGAAATATCTTTTAGAAATATTTATAACTGGAAGAAACACAGAGAGTTGTTAGTGGATGTTTTGCCTGAGAAACGTGAGAAATATAATTGTTACTTTGCCAGGTATCAGCAGAGTGGTCCCTTATAATTTGCGTGGAACAAACACAATAATAGTATAATGTTTTCAATTTACATATATAATGAAAATTCTAGAAAAAATGTTGCTCCAGCTCTGTTGGAGCAGAGCTCCAACCTAAGGGTGACCCCTTAACCTCATATACCAAAAAAGTGGGGAGGCTGCACATTCAGAGAAGAAGGGACTTATGTAGCCTTCTCAGAGAGTGAGTAGCAGAAGACCAGAGGCGGGGATGGAAGGGGAACTCCCGGCAGTGGGCAGAGCAAATGAGCTCATGGGGCTGCAGGTGATACCAGATTTCACTTGAGTGACCTCAGCTGGGGCACAGGACGTGTAGAGGCAGGCTGGAGGGAGAACAGACCCTGAAGCCGAGGTCCCACCAACCAAGTTAAGCACAGTAGTTCTAACATAACGTGAGATACTTTAATCCCATTTTGGGAATCCCTAAAAAGTCACAAAGAAGGTGAATGGTTTGTCCTTATCATGATTTGAGAGTCATTGCTCAGAGCTGAAGGTTCAGGATTAAATTCAAAGGCATTAGAATGTCTTCAGAGCAAGATGGAAATGTTAGCAGTGTCTGCAGAGTGCCAAGTAAGTGCAGAAGCCAATGAGGTAATCAAGGACATTAGTTGTTGGGGGAGCTGCCAACTTTATTCTATTCTAATAATTCAAAATCATAAATAGACTGGGCACCGGGGCTCGCGTCTGTAATCCTAGCACAGACGAGGCTGAGGCCCATGGATCACTTAAGCTAATGAGTTCAAGACCAGACTAAGCAAGAGCAAGAACCCCTTCTCCACTAAAAAAAAAAAATAGAAAAATTAGTCGGATGTTGTCATGGGTATCAGTAGTGCAAACTACTCAGGAGGCTGAGGAAAAAGGATCTTGAACCTAGGAGTTTGAGGTTGCTGTGCGCTACGCTGATGCCATCGCACTCTAGGCTGGGGCAGAATGAACTTCTGTCTCCAAAAAAATTAAAAAATAATAATCAAGAGGCAATTAGAATGATAGTTCTAAAAATCAAACCCTTCTGAAGGGTGCAGATTAAGAGCCTCCTGTTGCCATAGTAACTACAGATGCTGCTGAGGGCACCGCCCCTCTGCCTCTGCCTCCGCCTCCTGAACAATCTCACTTCTTCTGGGACGTCCACCACATTGTGGTCATGAGTTCTTGACCTAGTAACTGTCAGTCCCTTGAGAGAGTAAATCTGTTCCCTTGTTGGGTGACTTCCCAAGTCTGGGAAGGGATAGAATTAAATATAGAGATGATGCAATAAATTAAATCCATAATATTGGTATTTTCATGTTAAACTTAGGGATTATTTTGTATATATTCCTTAAGTGATTTAAATGTTTGAAAATTTTGGGATTCCTATTTAAAATGTAAAAGTTGATTTTTAGATTGTTATATTACGTTGAAAGGTGTAAGAAAATTTGACTTAGCTCATTAATAATGTTAGAGTAGATTCATTATATTTATAAATTTGCTTTGTTAGAATTAGAAGAGCTGTTTAAGTATACGAGAACATGTTGCCTTAATTGGATATAATCTTGCCATGTCAATGAGTTGAAGTGCTAAAATAGAAAATCAAATATGATACATTTAAAAAGGAATTTAAAATGTCTAAGAGACTTAAATAAACAAAGCTTGTAAATGAGACCGATGGTTTCAGAGGTGTCCAACCTTTCTTCTTCTCTGCTGTACATAGGAAGAAGAGTTGTCTTGGGCCACATAGTATATACACAAACACTAATGAAAGATAATGATAAAAAAAAAAAGAGTTCTGTGTGTATTTCTGCTTATTCAGATAACCAAAAGAGTCCTCAAATCATCTTTGTGTGGCACATGGGCCACAGGTTGGACACCCCTGGTAGTTTATGCAACTTGAGTTAATCAAATGTTAATTCAATCCTCTTTTCCCCTAAAGAGATTTGTTTTATTTAAGTTTACAGATTCATAAATAGAGTAATAAAATGTGTGTATCAGGTGAGAAAGCTTTTTTCTTCCTTGAGATAGGGTCTCATTCCATTGCCTGGATTAGAGTACAGTAGCATCATCATACCTCACAGCAACCTCAAACTCCTGTGCTCCAGAGATCTTCCTGTCTCAGTCTCGTGGCAGGACCACAGTCTATGGGGGCTCCCGTCCCAGCTTCTCTCTGCCTCCTGCTCTCCTGTCCTTTCCTTCTCCCCCCTTTCTCCAACTGCCCTTCCTCAACCCCACTTTGGGGGTTTTATTTTTCATCCCTTTGGTGGCCCTGCTGGCTAAGTAGTTTATATATTTCAGGCTGGATCCAAGACAGTGTGGGATGAAAACCAAATGCAAATCAACTAGAAAGGAAGGCCAGGATAAACACAAACTGAAGACCTCAAAGCAGCAGATTCCAAGCTTGTACAGACATCCGTGCTGTCCCACTGCAGCCCTTCTTCTTGGCTCAAAGGACTCTCCTGGGCTGCCCTACGAGGATGTGTGGGGAGTTGGGAGAAAGGCCTCTTGGCACTTCCTTCTTTGCATTTTAAATTAAAGATGAACAGGATCTCTGGGCCTTGTAGAGGTAGTGTCTGCTGGGTCAGCAGAGTAGCCACTTCCCCTGCCATTCCCATCCTGCCGAGGTCCTCCTGCCACTGTGGTACCTCTAGCCCTGCACTCTAGGGTTCAGACCTGCACCTGCTGAGGAAGATCCTGGAACTGCATGCTTCTCCCGTCTGCATGTGGGAGCATGTGTCTGGCCCACACCAGCTCAGACACCATGGACAGGGCTATTCAGTATGAACTCACATTAAGACTTCCTTCCTGGGGACTGGAATTTGGGAACCATAGCTCAGGGGATCATTTTTTACAATGCTTTTTCTTAGTTGGATTTCAGGGAGTCAGCAGCCTGGGCTCAAGTCCTGCTTGGTCACTAAGATAGTTTTGTGACCCCTAGACAAGTCACAGTGCTTCTCTCAGCTTCCCTTTCTTCAGCCATTCAACAAATATTCATGTTGCAGCCACTGTTCTAGGCCCTAGGAATACAGAGTTGAGCATGGTTGATAAGATGTCTTAGAAATTACCATCTGTTTATGGAAGATACTGAATACATGAGTTTTTACAATCAGCAGAAAAAAACTTTGGAGAACAAATTAGCAAGGACACACGACTGCCCTGTGACCAAGCAATTCTATTCCTAAGTATATACCCTAGAGAACTTTCTAAATACTTACACAAGAAGAAAGAATGAAAGTGAAAGAATTTAAGTGCTGACCCCTAAGAGAATGAATGATATATGATACGGTCCACCCATGGTGTGGAGCAGTGAAGAAGAATGACGTACACAGAACTGCACATCTCAACACGGCTGTCTCACAGCATAACTTCAAGAAGCATATTGCAGAAAAATAGGTGAAGTGTAGTGTTGTTTATGCAAAGTTAAAATGGTAGGGGAAGCTAGAACTAAATCATGAGTGCTGCAGCAGTCAATTTAGCCCATTAAGGCTTACTGATTTGTAACTCAGCAGGTCAGTCTCAGAGTATTATTTTGTTGAAACTTATTTTCTTCTTTGGTATCTTAAATATGTTCATTTAAAAAATTAAAATAAAAATATTAATGTGAAAGATGTAAAAATGTATTAATAAAAGCAGGGGTCCTCAAACTATGGCCCACAGGCCACATGCGGCCCGTAGAGGATATTTATCAGACTGCCGGGTGTTTTTGATGCAGGTGCCTGTCCTGCTTAGCAGCTGACTGGTCCCGGGCCGCAGTGCGCATGTGTGGAATGTGCACCACGCTCTCCCACTCCCCTCCTTCTCTCTGCCTCTCGACTCCTCCTCTCAGTCTCAAGTGAGACTGAGACTTGTGATTGGAGGAGTCACAAGCTTGCCTATGCAGAGCCTGCTGCTGCCTGGGGACCAAGGTAAGAACAAGTTAGGATTTATTCTTTTCTGAAGTTAGGATATCAAACAAGATGAATGTGCCATCTTGCTCAGACACAGTGGGACACGGTGGCAGCCTGGCTCTGCTCCTGAGTCCATGATCTTGGACCGGGGTTTGGACATCTCCATCGAGTGTCCTCATCATATGAAAGCTATAACCCAATTACAGCACAAGAACATGGGGAAAGAGGCAAGAGAGGGGAGGGGTGGGGGAAGGATGGGCCGAGGGAGTGTAAGTGGTGGGTCCACGGTGCATCTTAGAAGGGTATAGGTGAAACTTACTAAATGTAGAATATAAATGTCTGCATACAATAACGAATAAAATGCCATGAAAGCTGTGTCAACCAGTTCGATGAAAATAGTTCAAATTTTATATAAACCCAACACATTGTACCCCATGATTTCATTTATGTACACAATCATGATTTAATAAAAAAAAAAAAGAAATAAAAAAACTAAATAAAAAAAAATAATAATCATTAGTGGAAAGTGGGAAACCATAACAGCAGTCACAGGGTCATTGTGAGGATTATGGAGCGAATGTGTTCCTGGGCCGGAGAACAGCAGCCCGCAAGCGACAGGAGCTCCGCCCCTGAGAAGGTTCCTGCACTCAGCCACCGCCCAGCGCAGGAAACCTGCTTCAGTGGTCCTCCTCCTGCGGCAATATTTAGACTCGGAGATCAAGTATCATCAATTTTTAGCCTTTAATCAGACACACACTATTTCTACTAGTGGGAGTCAAGTGCTGCTTTGGCATCTTGCCAAGTGTCATCTGGCCAGGACCCAATTAACCTAGAAGCAGGAAGTGGGAAAGACAAAATAAGCTCCTCTTTTGTCTTAGAATGTAATTTCAAAGACTGCCAGGCTCAGCTGCTGAACCTGCACAAATCAGGGTTAATGGGCTACACCTGCAGAATCGGGGTCCGGCTGTGACGTGTGCCCCAGGACCAGGCCGGAGAGTCCGGAGTTCAGACGCGTCCGCCTCGCCATTTGGTGGGTAGGTTGGACCAGCTCACGCAAAGCCTGCACCTCAGCAGGTTGGCTTCCCAAGTCAGCTCTCCCTCCGGTTCTTGTGACCTTTCAAAATTACAGTGTTGATTTCTGAACAAATAAAAATTGGGCTAGTGATCCCATAGAGTATATGGCCTTAGACTCAACATATTAACCATTGAAAAAAGAAAAGACTCTATCAAATATCTGAGACTTCCCCAAGTATCAAAGATCAGCTCATAAAATGGAAATGGGGCCTTGTGAAATTTTTATCACAGACTCTTTGTGTACCTGGAAGCTAAGGGACTTCTGGTTTTCAATTAGGTGTTTAAATATAATTAAATTAACACTTCTATAATTCGCTTAATTAAGGACTAAGGGAATGAAGTGATTTAACTTACGCCAGTTGTCATCCATCCATGATTTTTTTTTTCCATGTTGAAAGCAAAACTCAGAGTTTCCTAGCTTAGAGGCAGAAACTAAACCAGAGCCAGGATGAACTCTGGCAGTGACCTTCCCAGAAAAAACTGTGGGGGAGAAGCCAAAGTGAAAATACAGCTTCAAGGAGGCAGGATGTCCACTAATTAAGATTAATATAGGACATGAAAATCAAAGCTCATACATGGTAACTTAATTCTTTAAGACTTCATTCCTATCTAAACACTTGCTTAACGGCCAAGTCCATACTTGATGCGATTTGCTAAATGAATAAATCTTTCTCTCTTTTCAAGCTTGCACACTTTCAATAAAGATTTAAGGCAGCTGACACTATTGCAACTGATTTAAAAGATACAAACCAGAAAAAAAACAGACAAGAGCAAAAAACAATAAAGAAAGCAACTTCTAATGAGATATTTTCCCTTTCCCGGCACTCGTGGGTATAAATATATAGACCTTAATTCAAGATGATCACATTACATTAAGTTATCAAAACATAAGAGCTCTTAAAAATAGTCTGACTATAGAAAGGCTTTTCTAAAGAATACTTTGATGTTTTGTTCTTCATCATGTAAAACTTCAGTCCATTTTAATATGACATGAGGCATTCCAGTCATAGAAGAAGCTATAGATCATAGCCATTGAGATAAATGGCTCACTTCAACATGGTAAATTATATTGAGATAATAAAACTTCTTCAAGCCTTACACAAAAATAGATATGATTTAAAATGTCATTTTCCTTTTTACAAGCTGCATTTCTGTGATCAATGACAAAAAGTAAACTGAACATGAGCCAGCCAGTTACCAGATCTATCTTTTTCAAAGCCAAGGTTAAAATGGGGAGGCTCTAACAGCTCACTGGCTTTCTTCAATGCAATAAATTGATTAGGTGTGGTGTTCAATGTTTCTCATTTGGAATTATTAATTTATAAAATGAAACCTTGACGGGAGGATTCTTTATCATACCTGAAAATTAGGAAGCAAATACAGATTAAAAATTATCGAACCAACATGGGCCAGGATTCTTTTGTTTTGTTTTGCTTTGTGGTTTTTGGCCCGGGCTGAGTTTGAACCTGCCACCTCTGGCATATGGGGTCGGCGTTCTACTCCTTTGAGCCACAGGCACCACCCAGGATTCTTTTTATGTTTTGAGACAGACTCTCACTTGGTAGACTCTGGTAGAATGCTGCAGTGTCACAGCTCACAGCAACCTCAGTCTCTTGGGCTCAAGCAATCCTCTTGCCTCAGCCTCCCGAGTAGCTGGGACTACAAGAGCTCACCACAGTGCTTGGCTTTTTTCCTTCCTTTTTTTTTTTAGAGACAGGGTCTCACTCTTCCTCAGGCCAGTCTTGAACTCCTGAGCTCAGACAATCCACCCACCTTGGCCTCCCAGAGTGCTAGGATTACAGGCTTTAGCCACCATGCCCAGTATTCTTTAATTATAGACAACACAGACATCTCAAGGACAGATGCTGTCAACCACATGGGGTGGTCAAAAAGCTCCTGCACCAGGAGTCAGAAGAAAACCTGTGTATTCTTCCCCTTTGGATAACGCCTTCCTTTCCTACTCTTACCATTCATTTAAGAATCAAATGAGATCATTTGTAATTTGCAATTATAAAGCACCATTTATATATTAGACATGTCATAGTAGGGACAGAAATATTAGAGATTCAATGCAAATTATTCTAACTAAAAAAATAAAGCAAAGTGTGTTCCTATAAAATGGAATCAGTTTCATCATTCTCTATTTTGAAGAATAGCAAGGGAAATAAATAGCCACTCAAATGAAATCAAAATAGTTCACTGATATTTGCAATCAAAAGGCAGCTTTTCCCAATGATCTGTAGTCTCAAAACATAATAAATCTGATCATTAGCTTCTCGTGAGAAAATAAAAGCAATCATACAGTGTATACCTTAAATACTCAATATCTACAATTGTAATATATTAATTGTACCCTGTAAAATAATTTCCAAATTACTTTCAATCCAAATAGTCTAACTCAAATGATTTAACCACTGGGCACACATTTTTGAGTGATAGACTGATAGCAAGAGCTAGTTTATTCATATTCTCTCTAGAGGTAAAAATAAGAGCTATATAGAGTTTATATCAATGTAAGAATGATTCACTTCACAGACATTTGGATGTGTGGAAATCTCTACCTTCGTAAACTCCAACCCAAAGGTGAAATCGTTTTTCCCTAGAGGGCCTTAAATATTTGTCACAAAACCCCTCATATAGGCCCACAACAATCCTCCAATTGTTTAACAAGAAATGTCTGCAGGCATTTACTCAGAGGCTGGTTTTTATTACAAACACTACTAAAAAGCATAGTTCTTTAATTTCCATGCACATTGAAAATAGAAATAGGAATTTAGAAGGTGAGAGAAGGGGAAAAAACAGGAAGAAGCAACATTAAGAAAGATGTGAAAGCTGATTGTCTACAACAGACAAAAAGGTGCTGAGATGCACTGACAGGGCTGGGGGGCTCTAGTAGATTCTCCAGAGCACTTGTCATAGTGTTGAAGGCTGTCACTGAGTTCATGCAGATACACTTGTAGGGGAATATTAAAATACTGAAAGACGCAGGAGGGGATATTAAGATACATTTTTAGTTTTTTGCTGTGGAAAATTTAGAACATGTGCTCATGTGAAGAATGTGAAAAAGCTCTCATGATCCAGTAACTTAGAATTATTGGCAACAATTTGATTTCCTCCTAGCTGCACCATATGCCGTGAATTTGCAGGCACTAAGATCTTGTTATTAGTCCATTTCAGCCTGGCCTCCCTCTTTGCATAGAAGCTAGTTGTGGGGGTTATTGAGGGCGATTGGCAGGCCTGCAGGGATCCTAGTCTTGTGGCATGAACTGGTCTTAGAAGAAACTATGAAAAATATTGCAACCATTCTAAGATGATTTTGATTACCTTTTTACTGGCATATGTGAAATTGGTTGTGTCAAAATGTATACTTAGCTATGTCATAAAGGGTGGTGGCATCAGCAGTTTCACATGTATCAAAATGTTCACACCGTGTGGATTTGCTTTTGGAAATATTATTTTGTTAACTTGAAAAATACAGGCAAGTGTAAAGAACATAACAACATATGATGAATCCAGCACATGGATTTAATGAATAATTACATTTTGCAATTATTCTTTGAAAAGATTTTCTGAAACCTTTGGGATGTGGCTAAGGAAAGGGACACTATCTTTGGGGCATCACAAACAGTATTTTGTCTCTTTTTCTAGGGCATAGTCATGTTTTCATCAGAGACTTTCTGGCTCTAGACCAGAACTGACTGGGTTCAAACTCTGGTTCTGCTAGGGGTTAGCCACGAGACCCTGGAGGATTTACCTAAATTCCCTGTGTTTCCGTTTTCTCTTCCCTAGAAGGGGAATAAAAACTATACTGGTAGGTTTTTTGTAAGGATGGTATGAGATAGTTTACATAAAATGTAGATGCTGGCACATTAAAAAGTCTGAAAAAATACAGACCATTTTAATGAGAACTCAGAAGATGAAGGAAGATGTATCAGGAAGTGATACCTAGTGTTAGCTGAGCAGGAAGTGCCAATGAATGGCCTTTTTCTTCTTTGACTATAGCTAACCTTAGCTAAAGAGTGGGATTTTTACCAAGAGATTATTAACTGGCAATTGAAAGGAAGATCATTCAATTCTTTTTTTTTTTTTTTTGAGACAGAGCCTCAAGCTGTCACCCTGGGTTGAGTGCCCTGGCATCACAGCTCATAGCAACCTCCAATTCCTGGGCTCAAGTGAGTCTCCTGCCTCTGCCTCCAAGAAGCTGGGACTGCAGGCGCCCGCCACAACGCCTGGCCATTTTTTGGTTGTAGCCGTCATCGTTGTTTGGTGGGCCAGGGCTGGATTCGAACCCACCAGCTCAGGTGTACATGGCTGGTGCCTTAGCCTGTTGAGCCACAGGCACCGAGCCAGATCATTCAATTCAATTCAACAAAATATTAAGTGACTAGTAGTGCTGGTGAGATTCCAGTCTAACGAGAGACAAGTGAACAGATATTCTCCTTGGCATCTGACAGCACCACATGTGGGACGGAACAGGTGCTGTCCTGGAGAGGATACTTTCTGTACGGTTTATGATAACAGAATGGTCAGAGATCATAAAAGTGCCTTTCTAACTCATGACTGACATAAAGCCAAGACAGTGAGGTTAGTACAAAAGATTCTAAAAAGCTGGAATTATAGAACTAATATCTTAAAAATGAGATTTAATAGGGATAAATATGAAGTCATATAAGCTTTAAAAATTAACCCAATAACAGCAAGGTAACAGCAGAACATCTGAAAAGGTCTTATAGATTTTAGCTGATTGCTGTAGCACAATTTGAGCTAACATATTACATAGCTGCACGAAGTCACACAGTTTCCGACTGTATTTTTTTTTTTTTTGAGACACAGTCTCACTATGTTGCCCTTGTAGAGTGCCGTGGTGTCACAGCTTACAGCAACCTCTAACTCTCCTGGGGTTTAGCAATTCTCTTGCCTCAGCCTCCCAAGTAGCTGGGACTCCAGGCACCATCACAACACCCAGCTATTTTTTGGTTGTAGTTGTCATTGTTGTTTGGCAGGCCCTGGGCCGGGTTCGAATCCTCCAGCTCTGGGGTATGTGACTGGTGCCCTAGCCACTGAGCTACAGGCACTGAGCCTCAGACTGTATTTTTTTTTTTTTTTGAGACAGAGCCTCAAGCTGTCACCCTGGATAGAGTGCCGTGGCATCACAGCTCACAGCAACCTCCAATTCCTGGGATCAAGCCAGTCTCCTGCCCCTGCCTCTCAAATAGCTGGGACTACAGGTGCCCGCCACAACACCTGGCCATTTTTTGGTTGCAGCCACCATTGTTGTTTGGCCGACTCAGGCTGGATTTGAACCTGCCAGCTCAGCCGGATTCGAACCTGACAGCTCGAACCCTTAGCTCATTGAGCCATAGGCACCGAGCCACTCAGATTGTATTTTTAAGAGAAACACATTGTCATGGCCAAATAATGGTCTTGTGTATTTCTCACTGACCAGATCATGTTTTGCTTATATGTGAAGGGTACTGACACAATTTAATATCCAGAGGAAGGCATCAGAGATGGTAAAGG
Organism: Arctocebus calabarensis; assembly: GCA_963573935.1. Lineage (NCBI taxonomy): Eukaryota > Metazoa > Chordata > Mammalia > Primates > Lorisidae > Arctocebus > Arctocebus calabarensis. The sequence goes on along the minus strand of CAUYON010110606.1, from coordinate 37,218 downwards.
AAGAAAACCATGACTGTGTGGAAAAGATCAATGCTTGGATATCATTTGCTTAAAGTAGAGAAGAATAGAGGACAAGGACATGGCAGGTGATTTGGTATAGTCTGAGATTTGTCATGTGATCTCTAACTTTACAGGAAGTTATAAGAGAACCGTAAATGTCAAGAAGGATAGTCTAAAACAGTGGTTCTCAACCTTCCTAATGCTGCAACCCTTTAATACAGTTCCTCATGTTGTGTGACCCCCAACCATAAAATTATTTAGAAATTGTTTAGAATCTAGAAATCATAACCAAAGTGGTAAGGCTTATAAAGAAGAAATTATAACCAAAGTGGTAAGGCTTATAAAGAAGAGTTTGCTGTCATGGGATGAATGGAATGAAATGATGAACTGTTAGGTAAATTGAAGCTAAGTTTCCACCTCAATGGGAGGAATTTCTGACTCTGATCCTATAAATGCTCCTTGAAGCAAAATACATAAGCAAACAGGCTGTGTGATTATTCTCTGAGCTAAGTAAAGTAGAAATATGTAGTCGGCTTGAACATAGAGAGGTTGTTTCTATCCCCAAAGACCATCCATTTGTTTTCTAGCCTATATTTGCATTAATACTTACTCCTTAAAATAAAGTTAATGGCCTCTTTACATTCCCTGAGATGGCTATAAGAGTAATACTTTTAAAAAAAACAAACAGAAAATAAGAAGTGTTGGCAAAAAACATAGGGAAATTGGAGACCTGGTACATTGCTGGTGGGAATGTAAAAGGGTGCAGATGCTGTTGAAAACAACTGGGCAGTTCTTCAAAGAGTTAAAGAATTACAACTAGGAATTTTAAAGGTGGAATTACCACGTAGACATACAAATTCCACTCCTATGTTTACACCCAAGAGCGTTTTGAAAACATGTTTATTCAAAACCTTGTGCATGAATGTTCACAGCAGGATTATTCATCATAGTCAGAAAGTAGAAACAAATGTATAAAGTATAAAGAGTGGTATATCCATACAATGGAATATAATTTGGTCATGAAAAGGAATAAAGTACTGTAAGGCTATACAAGATGGATGGACTTTGAAAACATTATGCTAAGTCAAAGAATCCAAATACTAAAGGCCACTCATCCAATGATTCCATCGTATAAAACGTCCAGAATAGGTCGGCACCTATGGCTCGAGTAGGGCACTGGCCCCATATACTGGGGATGGTGGGTTCAAACCCAGCCCTGGCCAAAAACTGCAAAAAGAAAAAAAATGTCCAGGGTGGCACCTGCTCCTCAAAGGAGTAGGGCACCGGCCCCATATGCCAGAGGTGGCGGGTTCAAACCCAGCCCTGGCCAAAAACAGCAAAAAAAAAAAAATCCTGAAAAGCAAATCTATAGAGAAAGAAAGTAGATTTGTAATTGCCAGGGGCCTGGAGCAGGACAAAGGAAGTAGTGAATTGTTGCTATGGAGATGAGATTTCTTTGGGGAGCAATAAAAATGTTCTAAAAATAGTTTGAGGTGGTAGTTATACAACTTTGTGAATATACTGAAACACATTCAACTATTTTCTTTAAAAGGGTAGATTTTGTGTTATGTGAATTATTTTAAAATACCATTAAAATGCCAATGGTTTGAAATAGTCTATGTTGTAAAATTATGACACATCTCGACTTTTCCAACTTTTCCAAAGGATACAGAAGATTTGGGGCCCAGGCATTTTTTCTTCCAGACCTAACTGTTTTACTACCCTGTACAGTCATGTTTTTATAGATCTACATGAAATATGCAGTTATTTCAAAGCAACTTGTGATGTAAACTATGACTGCTCCTTACCTGTAGATTGTTTTTAATTTTTCTTTCCTGTGTTTCCTCTGGCTCTTGTACTGTGGTTGGCGATAAGCCCCCAACTGAGAATGTAGGTGGCTGAGCAGGAGACCACACAGAACTGGGGACCTCTGCAACTGACAACCTTTTGCAGGCACGGGTGGCCTCCAGAACACAGGTCAGAGGGCAGAACATTTGAGGTGAAGTAAGAGAGAATATAGCTACTGTGGCTAAGCTCCAACTTTTGAGTAAATTATTAAAGATCATCAAAATTTAAGAGCAAGAAATTTGGGGAGGTCAGTGTTATGCAGTGTGAAGAACACCAGCCTTTGGACATTTGAAGGACAGCTATTGCGCTTGAAGGGTCTCCCTCTGTATCCTTATTAGTTGCTACTGATACTCTCCTATCCCTTAGCAGAAGGAAGGAGAAGACTGCACCTCCTCTCCTCAGCAGATAACTGCTACAGGGCAGTGACAGCAGAGCCAGCAGAGCCTGTTGGTGTCTGGCCTACAGCCACCACAGCTATTTTGACATTGAGTAGATGCTCTTAGATGATGAAATCAGTGGTCTAAGATCAGGCATTTAAAAAGTATCCAATGTGCTCAATACTGCTATGAAATCAATATATAATAAGCTATATATTCATATGAAAGGTAAAATGTGACTATAGTACAGAAAGTAGAAGGCAAGAAGAGAGGGGAGAGAAGGGGGAAGTGGGAGGAGGGAGGCTATTTGGGGGGACCTCACCTAATGAGCATGATGCAATGGTACATTTCTATTAAGAAAAGAGTATAATTGTGATGGATGTATTAATCAGTTCAATGTAAGCATTTCACACTGTGTATCAAATCAGTACACTGACCCCCATAAATGCATCAATGTACATAGTTATGATTCCATAAAAACAAAACAAAACAAAAGGCTAAAAAAATAAAACGAGGCACTCATGTGAAACCTACAAACTTTCAATCCATGATTTACTGAAATAATCAGGAAATATCTGTGTGGGTGCCGTGGAAATACTCTTTCACTGTGGTTGATGGAAAATTCAAAGCGCTCTTCTGAACTGAATCAACTTCCAATGCAAGGCAGTTACTGCGAAACCACTAGATGGCACAGTCATGCCGAATGTGATCAGGACTTACCTTCATCAGATACTTAGGAAACTATAGTTTACCTCCCCCCCCAATTTTTCTCTGTGTTAGTAATTTATGTTTTCCAGATCATGTAAATACAGATGTGCTAGAGTTAGTCATCTAAATCAGTGACTGTGGCCAGGCTGTAAAAGGGATCGCTTCTCTTTGTTTTCAATTCAAGTATTTTGACTATCCCTTTGCCACACATTTATTTTATTTTTCATGCAGTTACATCAGTGGCCTGGGTCTTTTTTCTTTTGTACACATACTGATAGAGAGGAAAGTGACTCATCTTTAATGCACAGGAAATGGTTCTACAGAACAAACTTCTCCTCGGGAAGAAGTTTGCTAGGGTTTCATTTGGAGCAAGTCCAGAGCCAACGAAGGAAAAGGGTGGAAGAGACTCAGGGCCAAGAAGAGAGAAAGGAGACTTATTTAGCCTGTGTGGCCAGCAGGGGGCTCCTCGGATGGGAGGTGGAAGCCAGGACAACAGCAACTCTGAAGACTGGGTGGAAGCTGGGGATGCCCGGGCACCTGCTGCTGCCCTAAGAAATGCTTGGGGTTGAGGTCCCAGGGAACATGGAGAGGCCCCACTGAGGCGGTGGCAGCCCTGGAGAGCATGGCGCCAAGGAAAAGGCAGCACAGCCAGGAGTGTGGCAAGTGAATGGGGTGGGAATAGACGCACCGGTCATGCTTTCCACAATCCCTCTACTCGGTTTCCTCAGGGGAAGGACAAAAATGATTAGTCTAAAGTACAGAACAAGGGTATGATCTAGTTTTTTTATAGAAAGGGTTTGAGAAAAAGCCCTGCCTTGTGCCAACAAGATTTTAGGAGCTATTTTTAAGTATGGTAACTGAACTTTCCAAAGATGACCTTTAATTCTAGAATTATATGGCTAATGATTTTTTGTTCTTTTATTTTTTTTATTTTTTTTTTACTGGCCCAGTCTTTGAGATATAAAAAGAACCTTGTGATACTTTGATATTTATTAAGAAGTATAGTTCCTTTAATTTTTTAATACATTTGGATCAATTTTGATACATTATTACATTTTTTATAACCCTTACCACTTTTTATTTTTAAACCACACTATCCTCTCTGTTCTTTTGACCTAGATGTCAAATAATGAGTTGTGACATTATAGATTGGCGAATTAGAACTCCTCTGGGGCTTTATCACACCATTATTTAAAAAATGGTATGTCCTATGAGAAAACAGGAATGTTAAAGAAAGTAAACATGGAATCAATTTTTTAACAACTAAATTGAATCCTAGGATAACAATGATTTAGATATGGTTTATACTCAGTATTAGTCATAGTAAGAAACGCTAGTTGCAGTAACAAAACCCCCAGTTTCAGTGGCTTAACACAACAAAGGTCTATTTCTTACTCTCTTCCCGGTTTAACATGGATCTCTCAGGGGTCAGAGTGGGAACTCTGCTCCACACATTCCTTCAGGGATCCAGGCTCCTCCCAACTGGTTGGTTTGTTATTTTCTAGTACCTTGGTTTCCTCTACTAGTGCTTTGTACACCCATCCCATCCACTGACAAAAGAGAGGGAGAATGGATTCCTCTTAACTCAGTCTGGAGGCGCCATGCATAATTTCTGCTTACGTTCCACTGGTGAGAACTGGTCCCAAGGACTTATCCCAGGAAGAAGAAAACCTGGGTATTGGTGTAAAATATTCTGGTATCTATCATACACACCAGTAATATAAAGTTTGAGAAGATAGTTAATTCTTTCATCATAATCTGCCCGCTCATACCACACTCTATCAGGACCAAGCAAACATGGCCTTGGGAAATACCTTCCTCTCTCCAGCATTTGTCTAGACAAAAGAATCTTGGTGAAGTTTTGACCAAGAGAGTCCTTCAGTAAAACAGCATACTATTTTTAAAGTTGATTCAATCTAGTCCTTAAGAAAACAGCTTTAAGACTTTCATTTCTCTGGTGGCCCCCAGGAAATCTTGCAGCTGGTATTCACACCCTGCACAATCTCCTTCCAACTTAAACTGAGTTGACTTGTGTAACCAATAGGATACTGTGAAAATGAGGGAATGTGATTTCTGAGGCTAGGCTTAAAGCCTTGCTCTCGCTCTTGGATGACTTGCTCTTGGGGGAAGCCAGTTGCCATGTTGTCAGGACTCTCAAAAAGCCCTACAGAGAGGTCCACATGATGAAGAAACGAGGTCTCCAATCAACATCCAGCACAGACTTGCTATTCCATGGTGGATGTGCCATCTTGGAATTCTATCCTCCAGGGCCAGTGAGGTGTTCAGATGACTAGGCGATTTCTGACTACAGCCTGCTGAGAGACCCTAAACCTGCTCCCAGATTCCTGACATAATAAATGATTATTGATATTTTAAGCCACTAAATTCAGGAGTAATTTATACTATAGTATTAACTAACTAATACAGTATATCCACACAATCTGTTCACCACTGTGGAGTGGTGGGTTGACAGTCGACAAAAGGCAGGAGAGAATACCCAGTGATTCTATCCCACCAGTTAGAAATGTATTTGATTTAAACAAATTCTGCTTTTCTATTGTCCATAAAAATGCTGCAAGCCCAACCAGGTTAAGCTCATTAGCATATAAATAGTCTTAGCTAGGCTGCTTTTCTTTTTGAGAAGAGATCATTTACCTTGAATGAATGATTTATGAGTCACTTAAATCTTCTGCTGGAAGTTATGCCCATGTTTCCAGATGGGAAAATGAAGTCTTGGAGAGTTGAAACAGCTTGACCATATTCTAAATGGCGAGTCAGTATTCAAAGTCAAGGTAGAACAATTTTGGAAGTGGGTTTTGCTTTGTTCCTGGTGGTTCAGAAGCCTACCTGAAGCCAACCATACTGTAGGAAGAGTTGAGAGCCTCAGAGCAGAGTCGAGTCAGTTTTGGAGCTGGATACGTGCTGGGTAGTGAGGGACTTGGACCATAGCTTAACATCAGTTCATTGCAGTTCAACAACTGTTTACTAAGCACCTTGTTAACATAGACGTCCCTTAGTCCTGCTGGCTTGTGGATTCTTGATGGTAGTAACAATGATGGTAATTATAGCATGATGGCAGATACTGTTCTGATTCATTCACACATATTAATTCACTTCATCCTTCCCATGGCCCAACGGTAGAAACTGTTATTATCACTATTTTACTGATGAGGCACCAAGGCAAAGAGAGAAGATGGAACCTGCCCATGGCCACCCAGCTAGTGAGAGGTGGAGCTGGGACTCAAACCAGAGAGGCTGATGGCAGAGCCTGCATCTGACCTTGTGCTATGCATCTTTCCAGGCTGCTTAACTGACAAGTTAGGCTTGTCCTACCTCTGCTGGCCTAGTCTCAACCCCACCCCACCCCCACCTCACCTTCTTGGATTTTTGCCTTCCTCATGGGTCTTGCCACTGCTCCGGCCACTGCCACTATAGCTCAGCTCCTCTGTATTGATGCACCGTGGTCCACTGCACTGCTGATGCCACCCACTGGTACGTGTTGTCTGGGACCTCGAGAGTCCTTAGGAGATCTTTGCTCCCTGCTAGAGCTATGTGGGTGCTGGGCAGCTGTTTCCCCCCAGTCTCCACAACTTTGATGCAGCCTGAATCAGTCTCAAGAGACCACTGAGTAGCCTGTGTGCAAGCAGGACAGCATGGTTCTCAAGCTGTGAGGGGTAGAAGAATCACCTGGGCACCTGCTCAACATGCAGATTCCCAGGCCTCGTGGGCCATTCTGACCTGTAGGTTTGGGGTAATGTCCATTATTCTGAGGCAGGAGTACTTACTGCACTGGACCTTAGAAGAACCCTGCAGTGGGGAATGCTGTCCTCTTCACATGCCCACCCTGGGAGGGCCCACTGCCCTTCCCAGGGGCTCCACATGTTTCTAGTATCAGTTCATGCTGTCTTGGTCTGTTCTGGTTGCTATAACTTCATACCAGAGATTGGGTGGCTTATCAACAACATAAATTTACTTCTTAAGGTTCTGGAGGTGGGGAAGTCCAAGATCAAGGGGCCAGCAAATTCTGTGTCTGGCGAAGGCAGCTTCCTGATTCACGGATTGCACCTTCTCACTGTGACCTCATAAGCCCAAAGGGACAAGGCAGTTTCTTGGGGCCCTAATCCCATTCATGAGGCTCCACTCTGACCTAATGGCTTCTCAAGGGCCTACCGCCTCATGCCATCACATGAGGGATTGGGTTCAGCATGTGGATTTGGGGGGACACACATATTCCTCATGGCATCACATGGGGGATTGGGTTCAGCATGTGGATTTGGGGGAACACACACATTCCTCATGCCATCACATGAGGGATTGGGTTTAGCATGTGCATTTGGGGGGGCACACACATTCCTCATGCCATTACATGGGGGATTGGGTTCAGTATGTGGCTTTGGGGGGGACACACATTCAAATGACATTCAGACCCCAGCATGACTTCTGCCTTCTCTCCAGATCAGGGGACTGAGTCTGACCCATAGTGTGGTCCCCGTGTTCCTTTCTCACTTGAAGTGCTCTATCATCCTCCAGGGCCCCAGGAGGACCAGGGCCGATGGCTCCGATACCATCTGCTCAACTCTACTCTGTGGCTGGCACACAGGGGCAGGAGGCATCAGCCCTGCTCCCTGGGTCCTTTGCTGTCTATTGTAGACAGGCAAATGGGCAGATTTATTTCAACCTCAGAGGGGAAGAGCAGACAAAGAAGTAAGAATTGGGTCCCCCGCAGCACAGAGGAAAGGCCTTTTGCCCCACACACCCAAGATTCAGAGACATTTCCTGATGAAGACAACAGTTGTCACGGCAGTGAAGGACTAGTTCCTGTCTAGGTCAGGGGCTGGCAAATTACATGCCATGGGCCAAATACAGCCAGTGTCCTTCTCATCCAGTTCATGGGCTCAGAATAGTTTTTACAGTTTTAAGTGATTGAAAAGAAAACCAAAAGAAGGCTGACGTGAAATTCCAATGTCACTTTCTGTCCCTGGAGCTATGTTGGCACATAGCACGCTCACTTGTTTATGTATGTTTGTGGCTAATTTGTGAGTTGCACAGCCTCACACATTTATTGTCTGGCTCTTGACACTAGACGTGCACCCTTCTTCAGTTCAGGCAGAAGGGGTGCTCCAGGGAGAATGTGGAGCAAAAGGGCACACGTGGGTTTGGGGGAGGACTGGCCCCTCCGAGCAGCATGGAGGGCAAGGAGATGGAGGCAGACAAGGCAAGAGGTGAGGCTGAGGCAGCAGAGGGGCCGCACGGAGGGGGGGGGTGGGCCTTGCTTAGACATGGCCGTGACTGGGGAGCTCTGGAAAGCAGGAGACAGAGCAAGGACAACAGAGCCTGAGGCTGCTGGGGGGCGGTGGGGATCGGGCTACGTAACAGTGTGAGGGGGTAGAGGGGAGAAAAGCAGACAATCTAGAAAGGGAGCCAGAAGAGCGAAGACGCTTTGCATGCTGGGTGGTTTCACAAAGGATGCGGCTGCTGCTGTCAGGCCAAGGTCACTCACTGGCGTGCCGTTTCCATGAATAAAGATCTTGTCTTCATTATTTATTTTTCAAGTCCTTAATGAGTATCCTCAGTGAGAAGTTACCCTTCTGCATTTTCTCAGATCAGGAACCTTAAGAAACGATAAGGCACTTCATAATTAGCACAGTACAAGGCACTTTATAGTTAGCACATTGCCATATAAATATCAGCTGTGATTGATCTACTGAGGCAAAAGCAGGACCAGGTCACTGCGGACGGTTCAGATTAAATATTCTCTTTTCTTCAGTAGTCACTGCCACTTTCAGCTTATTCCAGAGGTGCTCATTCTTGATTCATGCTGTGTCACTCGTGTGTGACTTTTGGTATGGACGTGTGCCCACGAGCTACTAGTCTGGCAGACAGGCTAATAATTATCTCGTCACTTGTCCCCGCTCAGAGAGAATTAGCATAACCATTGACCACTTGATGAACTCTCTAAATAATTATACTCAGGATCTTGGGAGAAGAAGAAAGATTCGTTACTAACCCTGTTCTTATGTGGCAATTAGTCACTCAGACATTCTCTTCCTGTGAGAGAGGCCCGGACCCTGGGAGGACAGGAACTGGGGCAGGCTGGCGAGGCAGGAGGAGGCACTTCGGAGCATCTTCTTAACCTCAAGGATGCCCAGGGAGCATTCAGACTTGGGCTTTGAGACAAACAAAATGACCAGGAAGCCACACAGAGGCTCTCTCAGCACTTTTTTGCCTTTATCTTGTGGGAGGGAACGAAGTCAGAATTATTTTTAAGTGAGAAAGATGATGAAAACCAAACCATTAAAGGTCCGAATCAAATATTCATAAGCACATCCCCACATCCTCCCTTCCTCCCGCGCCTGCCTCCCATCCCAGCCACCCCGTCTCAACGCAGCTCCTCGGGGCTGGAGCACAGCCTGCCATGTTCATATTTCTTCCCTTCTTTTGGATTTTTTTGTCAAGGCCACAAATACAGACTTACGTTGGCTGAACTTGCCGTGTCCCCAAAAGGAGCAAAGGCTCACCATTTGCTTTATTTCTGGGAGGAGGCAAGAGGTAGAAAGCAGGCTCAGGAAGGGCCATAAGTCCCCTGTTGGGTTCTAACTCTACTGGGCTTGAAGAGGGAATAGTATATTATATTTCCACCGGCCATGAAAGCCATTGAGACTAGACCAACCCCCATAATCCTTCCCACCACAATCAAATGGGGTGAAAGGAGTTTTTCAAATCTCAGTCTGTGAGGAAAGGGATTTTCAGTCACGACAGTAAATTCCAAGAGTGTGTTGCAAATTACCAAATGCTTACACAGAGAATGCAAGACACTAAAGTGCCATTTAAAAACGTTTTCTTCTTAAAAACAATCTAAAAGCAGGAACCGCTGTATACTTTGTGGGGCCTAGTGCCAAACAGAAATGCAGGGTCTCCTGTTCAAAAATTAGGAAACCAACATCCGTGAGAGCAGAGCATTGCCCCTGGCGCATTAAACCCTTGTGCGTCTGATGCAACCACAAAGATGGCACACCCATGAAAGGTCAAGACAACTCGAAAATTTGTCGAGTTTACACTGAGAGCGAATTCACCTGCTAAGAATTTGTCTCGTGTATGTAGGGCAAGATTAAATGGTCCACAGTTTTTCTTTAAGCTTGCAAAGGAGTGAATTTGCCTAGGACGTGCATATCTAATTGATTCCAACCGATTCTCATCAGTGAGAATCTCAGAAAAGAGGTGTCAGGCCTGCTTGGGTACCACATAGACATGTGCACATGTCCTGGGGTTGGGAGGATTTAGTGCTGTTGAATATTCTTTGGGATTGTATTACCTTTGGATAGAAGAACTGATACACAGGGCTTTGATATATTCTATATATGTACACGTATTTAGAAATTCCTTTCCTTTGTTCATTTCCCTCTTAATAGAAACCTGTTCACTACTGATTGTGTGTATCCCTGAAATTCTGGTGTATTAACGTGTTTCTTTCAACAACTGTCTCATGGAAGTTATTTGGCAAGGCAGTAGGAGGGCACACTGTGTGATTTAGCTGCAAGATGAAGGTTCAGTAGATGAGGCAAATCTTTCGAGTTCTGAGGGTAAATGTGGATATGGGATCAGCCCCAGGAGTGGGGAGAGGCCACGGAGGAGCCATTTCTCAGGAAGGAAGCTCCACCAAAAAAGACTCTGTTCTGGAGGGGGCAGGAGCCAGAGCAGGAAGGGCTGGGGCAGCCTCCAGGTCCAAGGTGAGCAGCCATCCCCACATCCAGCTCTACCTCTAGGCCAGGTCACTGCGAGAGTGGCCACTCAGAATGGAGAGACACTCCAGAGGACCAGGCCAACCCATGGGCACATCTGCATCAGGCCCCTGCTGTCCTGGCCAGTGTTCCATTGGCCACAGTAATCCCACGGCCACACTCAAGGTCAGACACTGGGAGAGTGCACTCTACCCTATCTACGTGACACCGCCCCATGTCAAAGGAAGTAAAGAAAGGATAATAATAAAAATAATCCAGATTGACGACAGCCCAGCCGGGAGGACGCTGCCTGCTCCTCAGGGGGCACTGCTTCCTGCCTGACCCTCCCCACCAGCTCAGATGTGAACAGGGCCAAGGTAAGCCTACCAGCGGGAGGAAGAGTGGGAAGAACAGGGAGGCCTTGGCCACGGTGCCCCATCCCTGGGCTGGAGCCAGCAGCTGTAGATCTGCTGGGAGCTGACCCCTGGGCACAGTTCCTCCTGCTATAGTTAGAGCCCTGAACACTGAAAAGACCCCCTCTGCCACTCAGCTGACCAGCACATCACCCACCCAAGGGAGCAGCGGTCCAGGCCGACCTTGGGCCCGGGTGGCCGTGCTGAGTGAGGGTGTCTGGGGGCATAATGGCACATCCCAAGGTCTAGGTTGTGAGACAGCGATGGTCTGTCTGACCCCTGCCCAAGGGAAGTCGGGGTCTAGACTTTGGTCTGGCTTCTGGGACTCCGAGTGGAAAGGAGCCCTGGGAAGAAGGGGAGGTTCAGAGGCATCAAGGCTGAGGTGTGTCCCAGGCAAGAAGCTTGGGCAGCTGAGAAGGAGCAAGTGGGCTTGCAGGATGGTGCCTCGGACTGTCCCAGGACTTGAGAGCACTGGGCAGGAGGGTCCTCAGGAGCATCTGTGGAGCCTGGAGAGGGAAGGGAGGCTCCCAGGGCCTCCTGCCCACGTGGACAAATGCTCCCTTTTACCAGTAAGAATCAGTGAAAGGGCCACTTCCATTATGCCAACAGGATCATACAAGCCACTCACTGGAATGTTTAAATGAGACGGCCAGTTAGTCAATAATGAGCCCTTCATCAGTCATTTGGGTAAAGAGCTTCTACCATGAGGACTGAGAGTCAAGGTTTAGGTTTTCAAATTTTTCCCATGACTTGAAAAAGCAATGAACATGTGCTTGGTACCTTTAAATGTGTGGATTGGGCTGTGCAGAGTCAGCAGATGTTCCTGCAGGATGCGACCCTGAGGAACTACTTGCAGGAAAGGGCTGCAGTGACAATGACAAGCAGGCCCCTGCTGCTCTAGCTTCCCGCCAGTGGCAGAGAGCACTGGGCTCGGCAGGCCAAGCTGGCTGTGAGCCTGACCCTGCCTGCGTGGGGACTTTCAGCGGTGCTGGGAGGGGCCCAGAACTAGGAGGTCAGCCGGGTGGCCAGTAAGGTGTCCTGCCACCTCATTGCATTTCGCCTGCCTGACGTTCTAAGCACAGAGGGCCAAGGGCTCACTCTGTGCATCTTAGACTTTTTTTTCACTGTAAAAATGTAGGAAAAGAAGCAGGAAGAACCTGCACACAGCCGCTGCATGTGTTATTTGGCATATATGCTATCTTTCACATAAAATGAAATCTGACTTGTTTATAACAACAATATTTTTTTTAAAGAAATCTGGCCCTGTTTTATCTTTGGCCCTGTGATAATATGTATGAAGTGGCTCAAAAGTTAAACTCTGCAGCCAGATAGGGTGATGAATAAACAGCTTGATTCAGAGAGTGTCTCAGTGTCCAGATTTCTGTCTAAGGAGGAATTTATTGTTTAGTTTGCACCTAACGTAAAAGGTACCCACCAAAAAGAGAGAATTTCAGAGCATCTTATTCTGTGCTACAGCTCAGAACAAGAGGAAGCTGTTAGAGAAAAAAGCTACTCAAGTTAGAAGAGAAAATCCAAGGTCATTCCCTATAGGAGAAGCCACTCCTGGGGTGTTTCTGGGGGCTCTCTCATTCTCTTGGCAGCCTATTCCAATCAGGTTCACATGGTACCTCTCCGCAGACACCACCTGGACAATGTCCTGCCTCATTTTCATCTAATTAAGTTCTGTGGACAATTCTCAATTCCCATCTTACTCAACCTCTTAGCAGTATCTAACCAACCGATCACTTCTTCTTAAAACACGTGACTTTCAGGTCACCACACTTACATTACTTCCCTTTCCTCCCACTGGATTCTCCTTGGCAGGCTTCTGTGTTGTGGTCCAGGACTCAGCCCTCATTCTTTCCAAGGAGATTTCAGCCATTATCATGGGTTTAAATGTCACTTGTACATTGATGGTTTCTAAACTTATAGCTCCAGTCTTGACCTCTCCCTTGATCTTGGACAACTGTCAACTTGAGGGAGCCTCTTGAATGACAAACAGGCATTGAAAATTGATGGAAAAACCAGAAACCTTTGATTCCCTCCCTCATCTTAACCATTAACTCTGTCTTCCCCACATCTCCCAGTAGCACAAGTGTTTGTTACCCTGGAAGGGGATCAGGAAGGATGGGAAAACCTCTCTTCAATCTTGTGTGTGTCCTAAAACCTCTATCTCATTGATAGTAAAAGAATCAAAGTATGATTTAGCCTAGATAAAAGAGTCATGCCTAATTTTAAGAAATCTTAATACACAGACACTCAGAAGTATGTATTAAATGAATGAATGAATCAGAGGAAATAGGGAATTTAAATAGCCCCAGAGCCTCATTTATCTGGGGCATTGTTCTCATTTATCAATATGTCAGTTTTTTAGAGATTTAAGAACCTTTCTCAGACAGGGCATGGTGGCTCACACCTATAATCCAGCACTTTTTGAGGCCAAGGCAGGAGGATTGCTTGAGGTCAGGAGTTTGAGACCATCCAAACTTTTTTTTTTTTTTTTTTTTTTTTCAGCTTTTGGCCAGGGGTGGGTTTTAAACAGCCCTCTACAGCATATGGGGCCAGCACCCTACTCCTTTGAGCCACAGGCACTGTCCCAAATAAATTTCTTTTTGGCAGTTTTTTGGGGGTTTTTTTTTGGTAGGGGCTGGGTTTGAACCTGCCACCTCCAGCATATGGGGCCGGTGCCCTACTCCTTTGAGCCACAGGTGCCGCCCCATCCGAACTTTTGATGGACTTCTTATCTCTTATCATGTGGGCACTTCTCTACCTGAACTCCTAGCCCTGAACATGCATAAACAATTGGACTATGAAACTGTGATGTTAAAATAGCAGCTTAAAATAAAAATTCTAGGTAGAATATGCCAGGCCCCAGCATTCACCAGCCTATGAAGGTTCCTGGCGACAGAGTTTGACTTTTGGAATTCTTCATCCTTATTATCATAGGATGGAAGGTAAAATATGACTGGATCTTTAAAAAACTATTGCTGTTATAAACAAGCCAGATTCATTTTATGTACACTTAAATACTTTCCTAAATTCAGTTTGAGGTGGAAATTTGAGTTCAACACAATGTATAAACATAAAGTTTTGTTTCTTTCCAGGTGGTTGGAAAATAACCTAAAGTGCAAATGTTGCTTGTAAGGAATGTTTGGGAAAGAGTTGGGATTGTGTATTGTGAGTTTGCCCTTCACACAAAATTGCACGAAGCAGGCGCGGTCATATGTTGAAAGATCAATTTATGTCATCTGTAGATAAGCTTAAAAAACTAAATGGACAATGTCAATTTAGTCAATGTAATGCAGATATTCATTTTAAATTCTTCAACTATTTGCACTCTTGATATCCTCTTTCTTTTGAAGACAATCCTTTTAAATAACCTCAAACAGAGCTTACCATTAAAAATACTGGTGATGATAGAATGGAAAGTGGGGCAGAGAAGTGTGAAGTCATTCCGCGTGACGTCACGTCAGGTTCCATGACGGGCCCAGGGCTTCCGGTTTGTTTTCTGAGGTCCGTGGAAGGGCTGGAGCCTGTGAGTCAGGCCCTGCTGACAATAGGTGGCGAAGGAAGTCAGCTGCCCTCCTCCGTCGGCTGGTGTGTGACTAAGGGAGCTGAGAGCAGGCCAGGGTGAGATACAGGGATAGAGGCATAAAGAGTAACAGCCAGAGGCTTCTCAAGGTGTCACAGAGGAAGAAAAGGAGGGGAGGCCTCCTCCAATGTCCCCTTTCCACAGCCAGGGCCTGTGTCACCACAGGGAGCCATTTGCTCTGAGGAGGAGAAGGGAGTGGGGTGGAGAGGGCAGCGGGCACCCTGTCCTGCTGCTGCTGCCACCCAGGTGCTTGTCACAGGACACCCCAGCACCAGGGCCAGTGTCACGGGCAGTGGGAGGGGAGTATGGGGACAAGCCATTGCCCTCTCCCCAGCCCTTCTCCAGCTCCTCACAAGGCGAGTCCTGGTTCAGCCTGCTCGCTGTTGGCCACTGTCCTGCACTGCTCACTGAGGGATCACCACACTGGGGACACTCACCATCTACCAAACCAGACTGCAGCGTCATTGTCAAGGCTGCTGGGAGAGTGTGATGGGGAAGCAAGAGCAGGGGAAGAAAGCTGCCTGACGGTCTTGGCTGATACTTATTACAAATAGTGCACAGATCCTTCCAAACATGACGGCGAAGCATTCAATCCTAAATGCATAAAACCGACAGCAGTGCCGACTCTCATTGTTATTCTGCTTAAAATGCTGTGGGATGCTAATCATATCCACCTCGATATTGCAGCAGAAAGTGATCTCCCGAGGTTCTCGTGTATTTTTCATCATGTTTAGTGCAATAGCATAAAGCTCAAGTAATGTCATGGGACCCATATAAAGTGTCACTAGTGCTCCTGGAAGTGCTCCCAAGAAGCAAAGTTATGCTGTTACAAGAAAAAGTTGAATTGCTTGATATGCACCATCAATAGAGGTCTGCCGCAGTTGGCCGCCATTTCACGATCAATGAATCCAATGCAAGGACCATTGTAAAAAAAAGAAATGAAATTTGTGAAGCCCTTGCTGCAGCTATGCCAGCAGGAGTGAAAGCCTTGGGGTTTTTGAAAAAGACTTTGTTATGTCATATTGCGAATGCAGCTTGAGCATGAATGCAGAATTGCTCTAGGAAAAGCATTGCTATAAACTCTAATATGATTGATGTGAGAGAAACAAAGTCATCGTGTGACAACTTAACGAAAAACGAAGGTGAAAGATCTCAGGCTAGAGAATCTCATGCCAGCAAAGGATGGTTCGGTAATTTTAGATTAGCCATGTCAAGATAATAGGGAAGCAGCTTCTGCCGACCAGGAGGTAGCAGGCAAGTTCTCAGGTGCCATTAAGAAAGTCACAGATGAGAAATTATTTCCGCCTGAAAAGGCTTTTAACACAGATGGAAGTGCCCTCTTCTGGAGACTGGGGGGAGGGAATGCCACAAAGCACACTTGTTAGTAAGGAAGAGAAATGAGCCCCAGGATTTAAGGCAGGAAGGACTAAGCTAACTCTACTACTTTGTGAAAATGCAGTCAGATTTATGCTCAGGACCGCCCCTGTCTATAAGTTTGCTAATCACCCAACCCTCTCAGCATCAAAGGGGAGAGATGCAGGGAAGCTGCCAGTCTTTCAGTTGTACGATGAGAAGGGCTGGATGACAAGAACCCTTTTTCTGGATAGGTTCCATTGATTTTTTTGTCCCTGAAGTCAGCGAGTAGCTTGCCAGCAGGGGACTGCCTTGTCAAGTTCTTTTGATATTAAACCATGCCCTTGGCCACCCAGGACCCCAGCAGTTCAACAGTGAATGTGTCAAAGTGGTCTCTTTGCCCCAAGACACAACTTCTCTAATGAAGTCTTTACATCAGGGGTCATACGGCCCTTTTAGGCTCCTTCCTTATACATGACATGAACCCCGATAGAACAATATGAACATCTAGAACAGCAACTTTCAAGCGGTGTGCCGTGAGTGGATCTTAGATGGGCCACAACAATTTTAACAGATCGTTAATTAACACAGGAAGGATATTCTTTATTTTTTTACTCCTTTTTTTTGACTGACATAATTTAAGTGTGCCATGGAATTCTAACTATAGGTTCAAGTGTGCAGTGAGATAAAGGTTTAAAAGATAAAAGGTAGAAGAATGCTGATCTAGAAGGATTACATCATTGAAGGTACCATCACTGTTACAGACAAAGCCATGAAAGCCATCAAGCCTGAAACAATATATTCCTGGTGGAGGGAACTGTGTCCAGATGTTGTGAATTATTTCACAGAATTTACAACAAGGCAACTCAAAGAAATTATGAAAGAGATTGTGGATATGACAAAAAGGTGGATGGTGGGGCGAAGGGTTTCAGGTACGGATCTTGAAGAATTTGAAGAGCACACCAGAGGGATTAATGGAAGGGGGCTTGGTGGAGATGGGTGGCTCCAAACCAGTGCCAGATAGCGGGGAAGAAGGTGGAAGAAGCCGTGCCAGGAAACAGACAGAGGGTCCCTCTGAAGGCAGACAGAGGGTCCCACGATCCGAGAAGGGTTGTCACTTCTTGTGTGACAGGGATGCTTGAAAGTCACAAGGTTGTCGGTATGCAGTTTTTTCTACTTTTCAAAACGACTAATAATCCATGGAATGCCAAAAGAACACTGATTCTAGAACCCGAATCTAAATGCCAGAGTGCTAGGATTGCAGGCAGGAGCCACCATACTCGGCCAATCATCTTTTTCTATTACTTTTCCTGCCTCACCCATTGTAATGTCAGTAATGCACAGTAATAAGAGTGAATTGCTTTTAGTTAACTGTAACTAAAATAAGGAGAGTTAAGGACAATAGTGCTGGGTAGCCAATATCGTCACATGCAAAAAGATCACCTTGTCATGCTGATCTGTAAGGAGAGAATGGGTTTTTAAAGATGTGAAAACGGATGCCGAGCAAAACGGTTAGTAAATTGCTCATTTGAGTATCTGCTCATTTTGTGGGTCTGCTAATTTTCAAGTTCAACTATTGTCTGAAGGGTAACAACTCAGTAATAAAAGATTATGCTTGCACAGGGATTTTACACATATTATCTAGAATATCATTACTCCGACTAAATCATAAAGTGAATTATAAATAATAAATATCCATAATAATTCATGTAGAGCTATTAATTTATTTTCTAATTAGCTGTGATCATATGAATGTGGC
Organism: Arctocebus calabarensis; assembly: GCA_963573935.1. Taxonomy (NCBI): domain Eukaryota; kingdom Metazoa; phylum Chordata; class Mammalia; order Primates; family Lorisidae; genus Arctocebus; species Arctocebus calabarensis. The sequence continues at coordinate 19,450 of CAUYON010110606.1, read as the reverse complement.
CTTGATTGTTATTTATATATACAGAGAAAGCAAAGTTCTTTTTATCCTCTTAAAGAACCATTCCCATATATTGGTTAAAAATTTTGAAAGATTTTTTCTACTTTTATCTACTTTTCAAAACTGCTAATAATCCATTGCATGCCAAAAGAACACTGATTCTAGAACCCGAATCTAAAAAAGTCCCATCTGATTTAGAATACAGTGAGACTCAGGTTAATACATGGTAAGTATACACCAAAAGTATATACCCAGGTTTCTTTCCTCAGTGATCCAGTCCACAAATCATCCCCAAGCACCAACATAGGTCAAATTACTAGAGATGTAATAATGAATAATAAATAACTGAAGTTTTCCCTACAATCCTGAAGTTTGTGGTCTAGCTTAGATATAAGCATTAATAATTTCATAGGTAACGACATACCTATAAAATGTGATAAATGGCAAGGCATGAGAGTTCTGGGAGGACGGAGGGTTTTTCTGAGAAAATAATGTTTGAGCTGAGATCTGGATAAGAATAAAGATTAACTGGTAAAGGGGAGTGGCACAAGTAAATATTCTAGGCAGAAGTAGTAGTATATGCAAAGGTCCTGAGGCATGTTCAAAGAAATGGAAAGAAGGCTCAAGAGAAAGCGTGAAGAAGGTCACAGGGTTGTCAGTATGCAGTTTTGATCATGCTGGGTTTGACGTCACTTTACAGGAGATCTTGAAAAAGCAGTTAGACCCATAGGTCTGGAGTTAGAAAATGGATCTGGGTTGAAGATACAGTTAGGAGGCAATGGTGTATTATAGTTGAAAATATAAGCCGTGTGGAGTCACCCAGAGGGTCTGTATGAAATAAAAGGAAAGAGGCCCCAGGAAGAACCTTGAGGGCCTCTCAACATTAATGGCTGGTTAGAGAAGGATGCCTCTCAGGGGAAAAGGGCAGCCAGAGTTGTATGGGAGAAAGGACAGGAGATTTATGGCAGAGCACAGTTAACTGTATTGAATGCTGCTGAGAAGTCAAGAGCCTGAAAAATGTACATCAATTTGCCAAAATAAGGTTGTTGCAGCTGGTTTTAATAGGATGAGGGCAACACCCAGATGGAATGAGCTGAGTGATGAAAGAAGGTGAGCAAATGGGATGGGTGCAGATAGCTCCCAAGAAGTCTGGCTCTGAACAAGAAAAAATATAAGTTTGGCTAAAGGGATACACATGATCAAGGTTAAATTAATCAATAAATCATCGAAATAATGACAGATAAAGATATGGAAAGACTGTGTATGTAACATGAAATAGCTGAAGTATTTCAGAGGTTTAATAACCTATTTTTAAGGAAACTAAATCCTTTTATTATAGGAAATTTCATTTACAATCCCAATTCTTTTCATACCTGCATCAAACATTAGGCTCTACCCTGTATAAGCCAGTATCCTTTGCAAAGGTTGTAGAGAGGTGGCCCACCTGTTACTTCCTTTTTAAACATCTTTATTGAAGGCGACTTGTAAAGATACATACAATACAGGAGAATAATAGAGAGGAAGGAATCAGAGGAAAATTAGCTTTAAGAATAGCATACTCAGATCTATACTAGCTGATTCTGTGCAGCTGCTGGATAGGTGAAAATTTTGTCTTCCCAGTAGCCAAATCAAAGAGGATTACTCCCAAGAATCACACTGTCCTTAAGGTAAGGAATAGTCCCGCTATTCAGAAAAGTAGATTTTTTTTTTTAAGAGCTAGGTTTTCACTCTGTCCCCGAGGCTGGAGGGCAATGGTGCGATGAAAGCTTATTGCTGCCTCAAACTCCTGAACTCAAGTGGTTCTCCCATCTCAGCCTCTTGAATAGCTAGGCTTAGCCTCTTGAGTAACTGGAACTATAGGCCATGCCACCATGCTTGCTAGGAAAGTAGCTTTTCTTTTCTTTTCTTTCTTTCTTTCTCCCTCCCTCCCTCCCTCCCTTCCCTCCTTCCTTCCTTCCTTCCTTCTTTCTTTCTTTTTTTGAGACAGTGTCTCACTGTGTTGCCCTGGGTAGAGTGCTGTGGCGTCACAGCTCACAGCAACCTCAAACTCTTGGGCTTAAGTGATTCTCCTGCCTCAGCCTCCCAAGTAGCTGGGACTACAGGCGCCTGCCACAATGCCTGGCTATTTTTTGTTGCAGTTGTCATTGTTGTTTAGCTGGCCCAGGCCAGGCTCGAACCCACCAGCCTCAGTGTATGTGGCTGACACTGTAACCACTGTGCTATGGGCGCCAAGCCGGAAAGTAGCTTTTCATCATAACAAGACTCAAGAAAGAGATCTCTCATGAATTCTTGTAAGGGGGAGCCAGGATATAATGGATGACATCCTTGACAATATCCTCTTCAATAGATATAGTGACAAGTTTTTGCACTTGTTTTTTATTTTCCTCAAGAGGTTAATATGTTAAGATAAAAATGTCATCCAACGAAAGGAAATTTGTGAGGTTAAGTAATAAATGTGGCAAAGAGAGTGAAGCAATTTCTGAACAACCAAGACACAGCCCTTAAATGATATTGAAACCTCCCTTTTCTCTCTAATGACACATGTGCTTTCCTTCTCCATAATAAAAAGAACAAAATAATTTCTTTATTATTTTTCCTTTTTTCAAAAGTAATGCACATGCATGCACAAAAAGTATAATTTCCAGCAATCCAATCCCTCTAAGATAACTACTGATTTCAGTTTCAGTTTATTCTACTGAGATTTTTGGGTATGCGTACAGCACTAATTAAAGGGCTTATTTAACGATTGGGATTGTATCCTACCTAATGTGTAGACTTTCATTTGTCAATGGCTATGGACTAGCTTATCATATGAGTATAAAATGCTTACTTGATTAACCCCTTGTTGATGGTATTTCCATTTTTCTTATTAAAATGTCAATGAATTTTTCATAGGCAAAATTTTACCACCTGACAAAGGTCTTTCCAGGCTTCTGAGGAATCCCTCCTGTTAGCAGAGCTGATGTTGGCTCGCTTGTTTTCTGTCTTTCCCTTCACCAGTGTTACCTTACGTTTCATTTCTTAAGGACCTGACATCTCTGAAGACTCCTAGCTCAGAAGAAAATGATCCTCTGCTGAATGCCACTCGGTTTACTGTCCTAGTTGATCAGACATCCCATTGGCTCCCTTCTAGAATCAATGCTTCACCCACAGAACTTTTGAAAGTGAGAGGTGGGCAGGCAAGTGACGTGTCTCGGGCCAGATATATTGAGTCAGTTGCCTAGAAACAGAGCCAGTTTTACAAGTGTTCACACAGCTGGCTTCCCTGGGAAGCTGTGTGTCACAGCGGGGCAGGGTAGTCTGGAGCCCAGATGCCCGGGTTGGATCCTAGCTCCAGTCTAAGCTGTATGTGACCTTGGGCAAGATATCTGAGCTGTATGCAACCTTGGGCAACTTACCTTGGGCAAACTTATGCCTCAGTTTCCTCACTTCTAACCTAAATAGAGTTATGAAGATGAAAGGCATGTTAAGTACAAAGCATTTAGCATTAATAAATACAAAGCACTTATGTGCTGACACATACTCTATGCAGGTATTTACGAAATAAGTATAATCTACTCTCAACCTACCATTGCAGCAATCAAGGCCAAGGTTTTCCATGTTTAATCAACCCAAGGGTTGCTAAGTCAGTTCTTCATCCATTTACACACCCACTGCTACACTCAAACTTTTATTTTGTTCAAATGCAGTTTTATAAGTTCCATTGAAAGCACTTTTTTACTGTTATTATGAAAAATATGATCTCTTTGGATGGATTTATAACAGATAAGAAATTAGCTTAAGAAATGCGTACTAGTGACAAAGTCATAATACATCAAATATTTTGGATACTAGAGAACACAGATGTTGCTAAAGTACATTTTATTAATTATTATGTGGTTTTAAAAAGGTTACTGATTTTGTTTGAGAACAGATGTGATGTGGCTTGACAGATACCACATAAAGAAACAGCACACTCCGTCAGTGTGCCTGTAAGGACAGAGACACTTTTCAAAGCAGATGCTGCCTCTGCAATGGACTTGACTAGGCTCTTTTCCAAATTGGCCTACTAAATCAGTTCTATTATTTTTTGGTGAGGAAAGACTCAACAATAACCATCTTTATTCACCTATACAAGCATATTCTAGAAACATCCTAGTGAGTGCTTACAAACAATGAGCTTTTCATGCTCCCTGTAACTGTCCACAGAGGCCAAGTGCTTCAGTGAGGCTAAAAACACCAAAAATGTTCATAAATATACAAATGTAGCTCTCTAATTTCTTTTGGGAACTGCCTCTGGGCTGCAACAGACTGCCTACTTTGTGATCTGAAGATTTCAGATGTTTCGCACACATACTAGCTTTAGGCATAGAATTCTTATCTAGCAATTGTCATTGTACATATGAAATGATGACTTCTAAAATAACTTCATTCTAACAGTGTTCCATAAAATATTGGACTAATGTTTAGTTTTACATCTCTTTTAATGGTCTGGTATATGGCAAGAACTCACTGTAATCTAAAGCTAACAGAACTCTGCTCCAATAACATTTTCTCACCTTTGTGGTGGGAGAAGACAAAACACATCCATCTCCTCCTTTGGGAGAAAATATCTTCAAGTTTCTCATTAGTCAAGGGGTTAAATGCACGAACAAACACGGAAACCATAAACTGAGGGCATTGTCATTGTGATAGCTAATCTGTTGGTTTTAGGAAAGTAAGTGAAAGAGTCAAATTAACTAAACTCAAGTAGGAAACTTTTCTGAAGGTGTTCCCCAGGGAATGTATTTTCTACTCAAACACAGGTAGGGGCTGTACGTTTTCTAGGTCTGTACTTCCCATCACAGAGGATGAGAGGTTCTGAGGTCGCCAAGGGGCAAAGAAGCCCAGCCAAGATATGACAGGTGCTCATACTGCTGAACTAAATGGACTGTTAAAAACTGATGAAAATCTTGTTTTGGAGGCTTGGCCTCGAAGCAAGAATCTTTGAAGGCAAGCATGCCTTAGTTAAAAATGTGTCTCTCTTGCTTAGTTGCCATATGACTGGACAGCTTAATTATCAGATGATCTGCAGTCTTCTCAACAAGGAAAAGAGACTAAGACCTCCATCTCCAGGCTGCTGGGAAGAACAGTGATAATAGATGGGGGTTCCCAATCCAAAGCACAGGGGGCTATGATTATGAGGATTGTAAGATGATGTCTTGACCACCATGATCAGTAAATGACTTTTCCCCTAATAATGCCGATCAACTCCTCTCCTTCTTTATTTCTCTCACTTATTTCTGAAAACTTAGTTCATTTTCCTGCCTTAGGGTAGAACATTGAACATGAAGATTTCTTTCTGGTGTTTGACAAGGGGCCCCTGAATAATTGTTCCTTTTAAATATTGGGTAGGGGGAGGCACCTGTGGCTCAAAGGAGTAGGGCGCCAGCCCCATATGCTGGAGGTGGCAGGTTCAAGCCCAGCCCTGGCCAAAAACTGCAATAAATAAATAAATTGCAGGTAGGACTATTGAGCATAGGTTAATATAGACAGTGTGGAAAAACTGGGTTAAATGAGTATTGTACCCAACACATTCTAGAAGATGCTTTACTGTTTGTTAATTTATTCAAAAGCCCGATGTTATTAGTCTGTCTCCTTTAGATTGCCTAACTTCTTTCTGAAAGTACAGCACAGAAAACATTTAAGTAGATGAGCTTATTGTTCCGTTCGTGTAAAAGCATAGTCACCATACTGTCTTGACACGTAGTACTTGGGAGTGAACACCTGCTTTTTTGGGTGGGGGGAAGGGCTTCAACCTGTGCCCAGGTGTCTAAGAGGCAGAATCTTAGGTAAAGGTGTATCATGCAAACAGATGCTGTACACACAAATCATAGGCTAAGCCTCCGATGTGAAGTGTGAAAAGAACTGCTCACCATACACCAGCCTTGACAGCAACAGCCGCTTGTGCCCGCACACAGAAGTCTTTGTGAACCCACTGTGGTGGCAGGATGCTAGTAGAGGGAGTCAGCAAACAGCTTCTGCATCCAAGATATGGGGGTGGGGGGGAGAAGTTCAGTGCCAGCCAAGGGGGCAGGGGGAAGATGTTCAGCCAGGCAGGGTGAGGGAGGTTTCTGCAGCCCATCACTTGAGGATGGTTTTGTGCAGTAAGAATGAGCGATGTTTGCTTGCACAACTGAGCTCCTCATTGCCTGACATACAGTTGCCGATATACCTGTCATCGGAGAGCTAATGAAGTGTGGCAGCAGGTCCTCATGCTGCCGGTCAGGGCAGACGAGAACAGCAGGTGCACCAGGAGCCTTTGGAGCCTGTTTTCCCAATCAAGGCATTTGAAATATTTTTTCACCATAGGACATTCATAATGCTTTGACATCAAAGAAAGGAGATGTTTCTCCAGCTCAGAGCCCAATATTGGCAATGAGGCTTCCTTCTATGATCCTCAATAGGCAGGCATAATGGCAGCTGGGCCTGTTCCTCCTTGCTTCATTACTATCTTCTGGAAATGACCTCGGGGCCTGCTTGCCTTTTTTACTGAAGGAATGGTCCTCAGACCAAAAGCTTCAACACGGAGAAGCATCACTCCAAGTAACAAAGCTGGGGGAGACCTCTGGAAACCCCTTAGAACATTCTTCCTTCTCCACCAACACAGGCCCTCAAAGAAGCCCAGACTCCAGGTCACACACCTGCTTGGTACTGGAGTCACTGAGGCCTGTCTTGCCTGGCCAGTGTCCCTTCCTTTAAGTCAGTCTGTGTCCACACCTATGACCTGGTGCTAAGCTTGGGCCCTTGTGTTGCCATATGGGCTGTGGAAAGTTAAGTAGCCACCCAGTTTTTTGGATCATTTCCTAATTTTCATGATTCCTGGCAACAGCAAAGTGCTTCCAGGGACAGGACTTATGGTGGGGCGGAAGAGGGAGGAGAGGAAAATGATGTGAATACTGCTGACACCGTGGAAAGGCTGCCGGGAGGGCCCTGAATCAGCAGGAGGTCACCTTCCTTCCTGGCCTGCTTGCCAGTCCCCAGTGCCAGGGTCAACAGTTCATGCACAAGAAATCAGGATTCTTTGGAGCAATTCATGCTGCCAAATCCACCCTGACAGTCCAGGCCAAAGCCGACTCCCTACTTGAAGGTCACTTGCTCTGCATCAAGCACACTTGACAATTGGTCATAGGGAAATAAGGGGGTTGTTTTGTAAAAAAGAGTCAACTTGCCTTCAATTAACACCACTTGAAATGAACCTTTCCATGATATTTAGACAACTTTGCATGGCTTTTCCTGGACGTCTCCATAAACCACAACACGTATTATGTGTCTCTCAGTTTATGAGCTATGTCTTGCTTGGGGAAGAAAATAATTTGGGTATAACCTATAGTCTGGGAAATTTCAGCAAGATTGGAGACAACATGTTGAGAAGATGTGCTTACACTCCATAACCCCAAACGAGGAAGGACGAGAGATAAGAGTGTTGGCCTCTGCCTTCCTTCACCCCAACCCAGCTTCTCTCTAGGGGCGACTGGCCAGCTACCTCTCTGGGAGATGGAAAGGAATGTAAAATTAGACACCCAACCCATGGCACCGTGGAGGCTGGCAGGGAGCCTGGGGCAGGTTGGGAGTGTGGAGAGGTACCCACAGAGCATGGTTGACCCACGCCAAGGCTAATGGGGAGTTGGCAGCACACATACCTGGACAAATATTGAAAAATACATTCAGTACATTTAGTTAGATTAAATATTTATGACTGATATGGGGAAAGGGATGAGTCCATGCTGTGAGTAGTAAATAAAGAATATGTATATTCTGTGTTTAGACAAGATAGGATTGGGAGAAGTGTTTTTTCTTTAAGAAAAAAATGGGTCTGGGCACGGTAGCTTATACCTATAACCCTGGCACTTTGGGAGTGTGAGGCAGGTGGATCACAGGAGTTGGAGACCAGTCTGAGCAAAAGTGAGACCCCATCTCTACTAAAAGTAGAAAAACTAGCAGGTCACCTGTAGTACCAGCTATTTAGGAGGCAGAGGCAAGAGGATCACTTGAGCCCAACAGTGTGAGGTTGCTATGAGCTAGGATGAAGCCATGGCACTCTACTCAGCGTGACAGAGAGAAACTCTGCCTAAAAAAGAGAGAAAGAGAGAAGTAGGTTTTTTCCTGCCTTTTCCAACTTGTGCTGTAAATTATAATGATACCACTGGAAAAAACTTAACTCATGGGTGTCAACTGCTCTGTCTGAAGGCACAAGGTGAAGTTAACATCAGAAGCTCTTTCGACCCTTTTATAACCCATGTTAAATCCCTCCACTGATGAAACTGGTGCTTTGGCAGGGAGATTTGCAATATTCACTGGATTCTCAAACACTTTAGCCCACTTAGATATAAATTCTAAGTTCCAGCCAGATTATATAGCCATAGGCACAAAGGGAGAAAAAGGTTTTTACTATCAGTAGCCACTAATCTCCACCATTCTTGGTAGGAGGGCAAGAAAAAAAATCCAATCCCAACATCTGAAGAGATCCCCAAAACTCTACTCGACACCCCTTGAGTTCGGCTGCTGCGGTCACCTGGTAGCTCTTCCACCTGGCTCTGGAGAGACCTGTACCCCTAGTCTCAGGGCCAACATACAACCCAACCCAACCCAGGAAAGCACTTCCTGCCAGCATCTCTTCCACCCCAGCTAGTCCATGCACAAGTTCAAGAAAAAGTAAAAATTATATGTTCCTACTTCACAGCAGTTGAGGGTGCATGGTATAGATTATACCTCACAAGGAAACCGGGAGAGAGAGGCTCTCCTTGTATTTAACCTTGTGGTTGTGATGCATTGGAAATCAATTCCAGGCTTTGCATTGGAAATCAATTCCCTGGATTGTGCAAGATTCCCAAAGGATGTGTATGTGTTTGTGCATATGTGTAAGTTATGTGCCCATGTACACGCATCTATATGTGTGTGCTTGGGTGTGCATGTGTATACGTGGGAGCATTGTGTGTGCATGTGTTTGCACTGTGTGCACATTAACATATAGGTGCATGTGTGTGCTACCGTGTGTGTGTCCATGGTTTTGAATGTTTGCAGGTGTGTTGGGGAGCAAGTTTGCCTAAGTGGTGCTGACCCAGGAGTGCGCTGCTCCCTCCCTGGTGTCTTGCTGCTGGAATGAACGAGGCGGAGCCTGGGGAGGCAGAGGCTGAGAAGTCACCTGGCGGTGCCATCCTGCCTGAAGGAGTAGAGACGAATCTCCTCCAAGGAGACTGGACCAGTGCGGACCAAGGATAGAGTAGAAACACACCCGAGGATTCCCAGGGGGGCTGGAGAGCAACTGATCAAAGTCTGTCTGGGTTCAGAACAAGGCCCAGACTCGTGGCTTCACCTAAACCAATATGGAAGAAAACTATGGCAATGAGAGACCACGGACCAGAGGCGCCAACACACAAACTGAGAGGAAGTCTTAGGTAGGCTGAAAGCTGCCCCGACCAGGCAGGCGCTGTGCCCAGGCAAGGAGGGCACAGATCAGTGGGCCAGGAAGGCCAGGCGAGGGACACTCTGCAAGTTTTGCTCTCTCCTCCTCCTCTTCATTTTCTCACTAGGATCTCAAAAGACAAGAGACAAGACCCCTTACTACCAAAAAAGGAAACTTACTCAGATTATCTCAAGATGCCTTGTCAGGCTGGGGAGCTCTGTCAATAGCAGGATGCTGCCCTGGGCCGCATCAGACACCCGCCCCCTGCTCACACCTCCCACCTGACGCTGCCACCGCGGCCTCGGCTCCGCAGCCTCCGGTCTGGGCTCCCACTGGCAAACAGCCCTTCCCGGCTTCAGCAGCTGCGACCACTGCACGGCAGTAAGACCAGGATGCAGCGACAGGGCCAGGACGGAGCAAGTCTCAAGATTTGTTGGGATCCACAATCCACCAGCTTTCCCCTCTTTGCTCGCTCACCCCTACAGCGTCCTCATTCTGTCCCTAGCGAAGAACCCATGTCTTGTCACTGTGATCATTCTTATCTCGTACCCCAGACACCCTTCAGCCTCTCTCCAGCTGACTCACCCGAAGACACCCCGACTCTGGTGAAGTCCCACGCGCAACGGCTAACACATGCACACACGCATGCGCGCACAGCCGGGTCAATATCATCTAGCGGTCTTCCCAGACTTCCTTAGAAAACCCGTCCCCTGCCTTTCCCAGGCACTCGGCCACAGCTTTCCCCTCCAACCCTCAGCACTCCTGAGAAGGCAGGCCCTTCATCCTCCCACGCACGCCTCACCTATCCAGCCCAATATTCAATGATGAACTCACCAGGGCCGGCTCCTCGGTCCCAGGCTGGGTTTTGGGTGAAGCAGATTCTGAGCTGAGGATTTGGGTGAAGCAACACTGGAGGAAATGCTCCCAGGAGAAATCAGCGATGCAGTGGAGAGAGTGAGCAGGGCAGGGGAAGACGCCTCGAAGGAGTGGGAGTTCAGCAAAATCCCCCAGAGCACAGCTGAAGTGTGGCCCTGCAGAGCTCAGGAGTGACCCTTCCACCGGGACTAGTCCTGCCTGCAGCAGGGAACCAGACTTTCCCTGTCCCGTACTTACCTGCCACTGTCCCGTGCTTGCCAGCCCCTGGCCGAGGGCTGCTCCGGCAGGCAACCCCCCTGGTATTTACAGCCCTGCGGGTACAGCAAAGGGGTGTGAGCAGCCCGCAGACAGGATCTGAAGGATTACAGGTGAGGGCCTTCAGAAGCCAAAGCACCAAAAGGACGGCGGTATGTCCCCATTGGACCGTGGAAGATGCTGTGATGCAGTAAGTTAGCGACAGAGAAGCAGCAGAGGGGAGATGGAGGCGTGGGGTTTAGAAGCGGAGGGCAGCGTGCTCAGGCGGTGTCTTCTTAAGAGGTGAAATCTGAACGAAGATACCCAGGAGACAAGGAGGTAGTGAGGATGACGTCTGGGGACGGACTCACTGCCTGGGACGCCCCCCTCCCTGGGGATCCCTGGTTTCAGCACCCTGGGGCAGCATTTTGGCCCACGTCAGAGATGGAAAGGAAGTAGGAGAAGGGGTCGAGGAGGCTACAGGGAGGGTGGCCAGATCCGGGAGGACCCTGTGGAGCAGTGACAGTGTTTCACCCCAAACAAAAGGCGAGCAGAGGACTGGCTGACCTGACAAATCGTACCTGTCCCCTCCCCATCTCCCTGCCTGCTTCATCTTCACGGAACTTGTGCCTGCTTGTCTATTGGCTTGTTTTTTCTGGTTCCCTGATTAGGATGGGGGCTTTCTATGTTGTGTTCATACTCTCAGTGCTGAGGCCAGTACCTGGTGCGTAGTAGGCCCTGATGACTTTTGGTGCACGTGAGTGAACAGGTGGATCAGGTATTAGATCCAGGGATCTGTCTGGACGGCCCCTACCACCTCCCTGCCCCACATGAACCAGTAGCCAGGGGGCTGGGAGCTCTTTTCCCTTTCTGATTCAAAGATGGTAGCACTCCACAGCACCCAGCATGCTGATCTACCCTCCAAAAGTATCTAACTTGATAGGTAGGCTGATTTCTTTTATATGAGCAGTATATTTAATGGCAAAATTGCCTTCTGTTGTCCAACGTCCTTGGTACTCAGAGATGAGCCATTCTCAGTTATGATTGCAACATAGGTTTGTTCTCAAAGAAACATCAAATTCACCCAAAAGTGTCAAGAGGATTATGTATGAGGCTCATGTTTGAAGCTCCTAGCAGGATACATACCTTTCCAAGCTGCCTGTGGGGAAAACGGACAAGAATTTCAAAGTCAAACAGAAGTTAAATGTTGAGCTACATTTTATGCCAGTTGCTCTAAAACCCTAGAAGAACATTTCTTTCCTGAAGTGCACAGAAAATGCATTTCTAGCCACATTTCTTTGCCCTTAAATAGCTGAACCACTAAATGTTTGTCAAAGTCACTGCTGCTTAATAGAAATGGTGCTCTGGGGACGTGGCCCACAGCTTTGCAGCTGCTCCTTGCTGTGAGTTGCAGGGAGACGCATCACGGAAACAGAAATGGTGATAGTTTCAGTCAACCTTAGTCCTAGCTTGATCTTTACTTCTGTAGTAAAATTTGTCCACATTTTACCTTTACCACTCAAATATTAAGTCTACCTTAATTGTCTGATTGCACTAATACTTTCATAATACTAATTTTTATCATTTAAAACTTAGTGCATATACATAGTAAACATTTTTTTTTTTTGAGACAGAGCCTCAAGCTGTCACCCTGGACAGAGTGCCATGGCATCACAGCTCACAGCAACCTCCAACTCCTGGGCTCAAGCAATTCTCCTGCCTCCGCCTCCCAAGTAGCTGGGACTACAGGCGCCCGCCACAATGCCTGGCCATTTTTGGGTTGCAGCCGTCATTGTCTTTTGTTGGACCCAGGCTGGATTCGAACCCACCAGCTCAGGTGTACATGGCTGGCGCCTCAGCCGGTTGAGCCACAGGCGCTGAGCCCATAGTAAACATTTTTGATTTACAGCCCTCTGCTCACCAGCATGGAAGTTTCCAGAAGGAACTTCTTCACTCATTCATATTGATGACGTTGTTTAAAGACATTCAATCTGCTTTTGGCCTGTGGCCTTTTCATATATTTAATATTTAGGAAATTCTCAAGCTAGGATTATCTGGGAGGCATGAGGACAAATCGATAAGTATTGTCACAAAAGGTGGCTAAAAGTACGTTGGGAATGTCAGGCCTGATGTATTAACCCAGAATCCCATGATAAAGCCCATGTCATAAATATCAAAGAGAAATAATGAATTCTAGTCTTCGAAACTAGTGAAAATCTACACACATATATAATAAAAATAGCAAACACATGGTCCTGTTCTAAGTGCTTTATATTAACTCCTTTAACCCCACAACAGCTCTGTGAGGTAAACATGGTTCTCTCCATTTGACAGATGACAAAACTGAGGCACAGAGAGGGGAATAGTTCACCCCAGGTCACACAGCTCCCCCGTGGCCCAGCTGGGATTCAACCCTGCAGATCTGGCTTGGGAACCTGTGTTCTCAACCCCACATGTCATGAATTAGACTGAGGCTTTCAGGCATGGTATTTTCCTGCTCTCACAACAGGTTGCTGCCCACAGATTCCATTTATTTCGTGCTCTTCGTTCTCCAGTTCACTCGAGAAGCCCTCTACTCCGGTCACCTGGGGCAGCCGACTGGGAGAGAGGAGTTCCCGCAGCGCTCAGGAAGCCATAAAAGCAGAGGGAAACGTGTCCTTCTGGTCGACTTGGTTCCCTGGTATTCTGCCTTGTCGTTTTGTTTTTTTGTTGTTGAATGCTTTTCCCCCTTATCTCTGCTCTCTGGTTGGTGTAGACATGCCCCAGGTTTTCCTCTATTTAAAAAATTCTGGATGTGAAGTTAGTAAACAATTTAGGTGAACGAACATATGTTAAGGAAGTGGAAACAGCTGGCGCTGAAGGGGCTGGCGGCCGGCCTGGCTCGTTTCACGTGGGGGAGTCATTAGAAAAGCTCCCCAAGCTGGGCTGGAGCACCCCTCCCGGGTCCTGTGGGATCTGCGGCCTCCCCTCCCCCTTTCATTCCCCCCTCTGCTTGTGCCTCTGTGTTCGGAAACACAATCTTCTTTCCCAACTTCTGGTCTCTTTTCCCTCTTCTTTTTTGGGGGGAGAGGGAAGGTGGTGGCTGTGACCACTGTGTGTACTTCAAACCCCCCAGGGCACACAAACAGAAGGAATGGGCTCTGTCGCCTGGAGTCTGTGGCCTGGAGGGCAGCCACCCGCCAGCTCAGCCGTGGGAGGCCACAGTGGATGGCCAGGGCTGCAGGGCTGGAGCCCTAGAGGGGAGGCCCAGCCAGGGACTGCCACCTGGGGATGGGGACAGAGGGCAAGGGGAAGCTTGTCACAAGGCAGCACATTCCTGGGGTAGATTAGAATCATAGTGACAGCATCAAACTAAACAGAATGATTCCTTTTTTTTTTTTTTTTAGACAGTTTCATTATGTCACCCTGGGTAGAGTGCCGTGGCATCACAGCTCACAACAACCTCAAACTCTTGGGCTTAAGCAATGCACTTGCCTCAGCCTCCCAGGTAGCTGGGACTACAGGCACCTGCCACAACTCCCAGCTATGTTTTTGTTGTAGTTGTTATTGTTTGGCAGGCTCGGGCCAGGTTCGAACCTGCCAGCCGCAGTGTATGTGGCTGGTGCCCTAGCTGCTGAGCTACAGTCACCGAGCCTGGAATGATTCCATTTTCATGAATAACCATGATGTAATGGGATAGCTGCTGCAGACACAACAGTAGCACTTATTGCATCCCAGGGACTAGCCTAAATTCCTCATCTACATTAACTCTTTCTCTCCGCATTACAGCCCTCTGAATTGTGTATTATGTATGATGTATGTATGTCATTGTTGCTGTTAACTGTTTGACAAATGAGGAAACAAACACACAGAGGTTATGAAACCTGCCCAGTGCCACTCAGTCAATAGGTCAAGAGAGCTCAGACTCAAATTCGGGCAATCTGGCCAAAGTCTGAGCTGCAGTGGTTTTTTTTTTTGAGACAGAGTGTCATTATAGAGTGCTGTGGTGTCACAGCTCACAGCAACCTCCAACTCTTGGGTTTAGTGATTCTCTTGCCTCAGCCTCCCAAGTAGCTGGGACTACAGGCACCCACCACTACGCCCAGCTATTTTGTTGTTGTTGTTGTTGCAGTTGTCATTGTTTGGGTTCAAACCTGCCACCCTCGGTGTACGTGGCTGGCGCCGTAACCGCTGTGCTACAGGCGCTGAGCTGCAGTTTTAAGAGCTCATTCTCATGCCTCATTTAGTGATCCCAGAAAAACAGCCTGAACAAACTGTCGTGTCTCTCCTTACATTAGTGCTAGAGGGTGACATAGTCTGTAACGGTACACGCCGGGATTTCGAAGTTCTCTAAGTCTTCTGACTGCTTCATACATGATCATGGGGCTGGATGTAGGCTTGTCAGAGAACACATTTTGTCTTACACATGTGTTTCCTCAGGGGTTGGTCTGCTAGCCTCAGATGAGAAATAATACTGGAAAAGCAAGTTATCTATTAATTTATTCAATGTTTATTAATTGTCTACAATGGGTCAGACACTGGACCAGGCCCTAAGGATACAGACAAGGAAAATTTGGGTCTGGTTGAGAAGAAAAGCAAGTAAACATAAAATATAATAACAGTGCTAAGAAGAACTGAAGATGACACTGTGTGTGAAGGATGCTATGAGAATTTTTCCCACCTCTCCAGCAGGACACAGCAGAAATCGGGAAAGGAAGATATCAGGGCCTTTTTCTGGAGGAGATGGTGTTTGCAACTCAGCCCAAAGGATGATCAGGCATTGGTTAGTGAACAGAAGGAGCTTTTCCTCTCATAGGACGAGCACAGGGCGTGCTGTGGGCCTCACGGGCACATATGGGACCGATCTTGGGCCTCCTCTCCTATTGTCTGTACCAGGCGTTAATCAATGCATTAATTTTCTCACCTGATGCAAATCCCCCAATGTGGCAAGTAAGAAGTATACGAGGCAGCATCATGCAATGCTTTTCAATGTGAGTGAGAAAAATCCAAGTTCTGCCTGTTATGAACTGAATTATATCCCCCCAAATTCACATGTTGAAGTTCTAACACCCAGTAACCTTAAAATGGGACTATATTTGGAGACAGGTCTTTAAAGAGGTAATTAAGTTAAGTGAGGCCATTAGGGTGGGCCCTAACCCAATGTGATTGGGTTCCTAGTAAGAAGAGAAGATTAGGATACAGACACATAAAGAGGGAAGACCCTGAGAAGACAGAAAGAAGGCGGCCATCTGCAAGCCAAGTAGTGGGGAATCGGGATGAAACCAATTCTGTCTTGGACTTCCACCCTCTACAACTGTGAATAAATAGAATTCTGGTGTTCAAACCATTCAGTCTGTGGTGTTTGTGATGGCAGCCCTGGGAAACTCCCTTGTCTTAGTCTTCATAGTCTGTGCTGAACCAACATGTTCTTCAGGGGATCAATTTCAAGGGAGAAACACCTGCTTGAAAGGACCACGGTTGGAAAATGGGGAGAGGGGACCAGAGAAAAGCCTGTCACAGTTCCTTATCTGATGGAGCTCTGTGACCTGAAGCAGCACACAGAGAGGGGACATCTCCCAGCAGACCTGGCCTCCTTCTTAGACCATGAAACATCTAGAATGCAATAGACATGGCCTTCCTCTCAGCCCAGAGTTGGCCAAGTTATAACAAGAAGGGATTTCTAAATGTGTAGGCACAGCACGTGTGGATGGTTAGACTTGGGATTGCATGTACAGAAGGCGTCCAAAGCCATACTTTTAAATTGCACAAGTTAAATTGGACTGATTGGGCTTTGATATCACATTCTGTCAAAGTATTTTCTTCCAGGGAAGGACTGTAATTTACTTATAAGAGCAGATGAATGAG
The DNA here is from genome assembly GCA_963573935.1 of Arctocebus calabarensis. Classification (NCBI taxonomy): domain Eukaryota; kingdom Metazoa; phylum Chordata; class Mammalia; order Primates; family Lorisidae; genus Arctocebus; species Arctocebus calabarensis. The sequence goes on along the minus strand of CAUYON010110606.1, from coordinate 3,075 downwards.
CACTTGGAATCTTAGAAGTCTGCTAAAGCAGTGTTTTTGAGATAATCCTTGAGCAAATTGAGTAACTAAGTCAGCTGAGATGTTTTTTCTGAAAAAGTAAAAGAGAACATTGTGCTATTTTTTCCTAATCTCGTATGATGTAGATTAGAAAGCCATTCCTCCCAAACACTCCCCATTTATTCCTAGTAATAAAATAAGTAGATGGGACAGTGCTGCTTATTAGTTAGAAATCCCTTGTAATTACAGTGGTAATATAATTTATCTTTCAAACTAGCACATTTTTCAGAGTAAAAGAAGACACTCTTAAAAATTATGCCAGAATAAAGTCAGAGTCCAGTGTTGTTCTAATCAAACATAAAATCATCAAACTAGACAAACAAATGTTGTTGCCCTACTTACAGCTGTCATTGAGGAATCTTCCAGTCCGTTGTCTCCTTGTTAAATCTTAAAAACCACAAGCACATTTGGTTTCGCTCTCTCTTTCTTTTTTCTTTCCCCCTTTCCTTTCATTTTTCCTTCCTTCCTTCCTTCCTTCCTTCCTTCCTTCCTTCCTTCCTTCCTTCCTTCCTTCCTTCCTGCCAACCTTCCTTCCTTCCTTTCTTCTTCCTGTTTGTTTGTTTGTTTGTTTGAGACAGAGTCTCAAAGCTCACAGCAACCTCAAACTCCTGGGCTCAACAATATTCCTGCCTCAGACTCCTGAGTAGCTGGCACTATAGAAACCCTCCACAAAACCTGGCTGTTTTTTCTATTTTTAGTAAAGACAGAGTCTTGCTCTTGCTCAGGCTGGTCTCAACCTCCTGAGCTCAAGTCTGCCTGCCCATTTCTTTTCCTTTAGACAAAGCCATTTGTCTATGCATTTTCAATATTTTCTAATCCTTTGCCATGTGAAGAACTTGTGAATTTGGGTCCCTACTTTTGGATGCTTCAATTGAGCTGCAATTCTCTTGATTTACATATTCATAACCACATGATATGATTTCATAAAACTGAGGAACCAGCAATTGTCCATGCCCCGAGAAAGGGTACAGATAGTCTAAAGCCCTCCTTGGGTGCTACTTCCATGATTCTGCTCTGAAAGCATATGAATCCAGGATTTGGTAAGAATAAGCAGAGTGACAAAAAATGAAAGATGAATGTTAACTAAAAGACTGGAATTTATGATGCCAAAATTCTTAGCCAAAAGTGGAACATTAAGGTCCAGGTTGAAAATGAAAGTGTGTAGAAGCATAAATGATCATTCTAACAACCTTCTCATTAGCAACAGCATGAACGGCAAGGATTTTGGGGATATAACTCTGTGGTTTGCTCTGCTTTCATAAATGTCTACCATATAATCAGTAGAAGTTTATCTTATAAACTAAAATTATACTTTTTACCCACTAGAATGGCAAAAAAATTAAAAATGCTTTAATAACTGGTGATATAGAAGCTATCAGGAAATGAACAGCTGCTATTGTTTTTTTTTCAAGACAGTCTCCTCACTCTGGTGCCCTGGGTAGAGTGCCATGGCATCATCGTAGCTCATAGCAACCTCAAACTCTTGGACTCAAGTGATCTTCTCACCTCAGCTTCCCAAGTAGCTGGGATTATAGGCATGCACTACAATGCCCAGCTAATTTTTCTACTTTTAGTAGAGATGGGGTCCCACTCTTGTTCAGACTGGTCCTGAACCCCTGAGCTCAAGCAATCTGCTCATCTCTGACTTCCAGAGTTCTAGGATTATAGGCGTGAGCCACCATGCCTGCTACCACTTTTTTTAAATAAATATTTTTATTGATTTAAGTTCACTTACAATAAAATATAACCATCTGAAATGTACATTTTGATGATTTTTACTAATACACTCATGAATCACCACAGTGGTGTAGAGCATTCTGTTCAATCCCCAAATATTTCTATTTCCCATTCTAGTTCATTTTCTCCACCCCAGGCAGGTATTAACCTGTTCCTGTTACAATGGATTAAATCTATCTTTTCTATAGTTGCACATAAATGGAAATGTACACATATGTGTCTATTCTTTCGTGTCTGGCTATCTTAACTCCAAATCTCACTATTCAATGTTTAAGATTCATTCACATCGCCATGTATATCAGTCGTTCTTTTTCTGGCTAGTAGCAGTCTGTTGCATAGAGACACCATGATTTGTTTATCCACTCACCTGCTGATAGACATTTGGGTCGTGTCCAGCTTTTGCATATTATAAACAAAGCTGCTATGAATGTTTGTGTACAAGTCTCTGAGTGGATGCAGGTTTTCGTTTTTCTTAAATAGACGCCTGAGAGTGGGATTTGCTGGATCTTACGATCAGTGCATGTTTATAAGCAATTGCCAACCTGTCCCCCACTGTGGCAGTCCCATCTTACATTCCCACCAGCAAGTCTAAGGATGTGTGGTGGTTTTAATGTGCCTTTCTCTGGTGATTAGTGGTGGTGAGCATCTTTTCTCTGCTTATCAGCCACGTATACATCTTCTTGGAAACATCCATTCACTTAGACTTCTTTATGTATTCTGGATGGAAAATATTCCGGATGGTATAGAGAGAATATTTATTCTTATTTATTTATTAAATCATAGCTGTATACATTAGTGCAGTCATGGGGTACAGTGTGCGGGCTTCATATACAATCTGAAATATTTTCATCCAACTGTTTGACATAACCTTCATGAGATTTTCTCGTTTATTATGTGAAAACATTTGTGTTCTACATTTAGTAGGTTTCGCCTGTACCTTCTAAGATGCACCTTAAGTGTGATCCCACCATTTGCTCTCTCTCCACCCACCCTTCCCCTTCCCTCCCTATCTAAAAAAAAGTTTTTTTTTTTATTAAATCATAGCTGTGTACATTAATGCAATCATGGGGTACAATGTGCTGGTTTCATATATGATCTAAAATATTTTCATCAAACTGGTTAACATAGCCTTCATGGCATTTTCTTAGTTATTGTGTTAAGACCTTTATATTCTGCATTCAGTAAGTTTCACCTGTACCATTTTACATTTTTTTTTTCAGTTTTTGGCTGAGGTTGGGTTTGAACTCACCATCTCTGGCATATGGGGCCAGCGCCCTACTC
>CAUYON010110605.1:0-73124 GCA_963573935.1 Arctocebus calabarensis | reverse complement strand
TATATGGACACAGGTCTTTTATCAGATTTATTATTTGGAAATGTTATTTCCTAGTATGTGGCTTGTGAAATCATTTTTAGCAGTGATTTTTTTTTTTTTTTGAGACAGAGCCTCAAGCTGTCACCCTTGATAGAGTGCTGTGGCATCCCAGCTCACAGCAACCTCCAATTCCTGGGTTCAAGTGAGTCTCCTGCCTCTGCCTCCCAAGTAGCTGGGACTACAAGCTCCCGCCACAACACCCGGCCATTTTTTGGTTGCAGCCATCATTGTTGTTTGGCCGGCCGGGGCTGGATTCGAACCCGCCAGCTCAGGTGTACGTGGCTGGTGCCTTAGCCCGTTGAGCCACAGTCACGGAGCCTTAGCAGTGACTTTTGAAGAGTGGATGTTTTTAATTTTGACTAAGTCCAGTATATCAACTGGTTCTTTTACGGTTCTTGCTTTCTGTGCCATATCAAAATATCTTTGCCTAACCCGAAGGTATAAAGCTTTTCTCCTATGTTTTCTTATATAAGTGTTATAGTTTTAAAAAAAGAAGTGTTACAGTTTTAAGGTTTTTACTTTTATGGTATACATTTTCGGTTTATTTTTGTACATAGTAGGAGACAGAGCTATGGATAATTATTTAGTTTTCTACATTTATTAAAAACACTGATCCAGGCACTGGAGGCTGAGGCTAATTTCTCACAGCAATGTTTTCTTGACCTCAGTGTATAGGTCTTGTATTTTTTTTGTCATATTTATCCCTAAGTAATTAGTAATTTAAATGCTAATGCAAATAACATTAGGCATCTAAGATTTCAGACTGTGGGGAGCTGTGCTTGGTCCCCTGCACACCAGTCTGGGAGACAGAGCAAGACCCTGACTCCTAACCACCCCCTAAAAAACAAACAAACAAACAAAAAGACCGTCCTTTCCCTACTGACTTACTTTCGTCAAATATCAAAATACTGTCTATGAGCAGGTCCGTCTGTTCTGTCAGTCTGATTTACCTGTCAGTCTGACAACTACGCTACTCTGCCTTTTCTCCTGTAAGTCTTCAAATCAGGACTTATTATTCCTTCAATTTTATCCTTCTCTATCAAAGTTTATTTGGCTATTCAAGTTTCTTTCCATTTTATATGAATTTTATAATTAGCTTGATCATCTATTTTAAACATGCCTGCTGAAAATTTTATGGATGTTGAATACGTAGTTCAGTCTGGGGGAAAAATTTGCCTTCTTTACCACCTTGAGTTTTTCAATGAATTAATAGGTCTATCCTATTATTTAGGTTTTTAATTTCTCACAGCAATGTTTTGTTGACCTCGATGTACAGGTCTTATGTATTTTTTGGTCATACTTATCCCTAAGCAATTAGTAATTTAAATACTAATACAAATAACATTTTTTAGAGATTTCAATTTACTATAGTTTGCTTTTAATATGTAAATATAAATTTGATTTTTTTTATATATTGAGCTTATATCCTGCCAATGTATTCAATTCATGTACTGGTCCTAGTAGCTTTTTGGTAGATGCCATCAAATTTTCTATATTGGTAATCATGTCATCTGTGAATAAATACCATTTTACTCAATCCTTTCCAATCTGGGTGCTTTTATTTTTATTTCTGTTTTGCTTTATTGCACTGGCTAGAACCTTTAGTAAAATATTGAAAAACAGTTTTCCTTTTAAATAAAAAAGAGATTATTCTAATATACTCTAATAACACCTGCTTTTTAATCTTGACAATATGTCATGAATGTGTGTTTTTTTTTTATTCCCGACAGCGCCATCCTTGTCATCACACGGCACAAGTGAAATCTGGGTCACCACCCAACTATTCCAAATATTGCTTGGCTGGGAGGTCATGTTACTTTTGCCTTTCTTGAAGACATACAAATTATTCCTATGTTTTCTTTTAGAAGTGTTATTGTTTTAGGTTTTACATTTGTCTCTTTTATAGATAATTCTGTGCCAAAAATTTATGCAGAAAAATATTGTGCACCTCCCTGATTATTTCATTGAGGTAAATTCTTAGAAATCAAATTCAGGAAAAAAGTCACGTGACATATTTAAGACATACACACATTGCCCTCCAGGAAATTATACCAAATTATTTCACTACTTATATGTTTTAAATGCCATTTTAAGAAGATAATATTGGTCTTAGACTATTGTTTAAATTTTCATTTTTTTAGATTTTCTATAAGGTAGAATTTGGGGTATGGCTATCTACTATTTGTATTACATCTGTCTTGTGAAATGATTTTTACTATTTCCTGTTATATTTTTGGTCCACTGGTTGTACATCTTACTGATTTTTAAGCACTCCTTTCTGTTTATCTCCAGTAACAAACAAACAAAACACCATCTGTTGGTTTTGTGCACCCCCTGTGGCTGCTGAGACTTAGTTACAGCTCCACAGGCAACATTTTGGAAAGCACATTCTACCTTTCCCCAATGACAATTCTTTCTCACCTTCTCGTGATTCCACGACCCTCTGAAATCCAGTTGTCAAAAACATTACTCCAGTGAAACTGCCTTTGCCAAAATTCCCGCTGGCGTCCTAAAGCGGTATTGCTGTCAGTCAGTCCCGTCTGGAGCGTCTGACGCTCCCTGCTCTGGAGTGTGCACTAAACCTTTGGTCCTCAGAGTGTTACTCACTCGCTGTGGGTCCTTTGCAGCTCCCTGGCTGTGGCTGCTCATTATTCTCTGGTGGCTCCTCTCTCTCTGCCTGTGATTCCTAGACTTTCATCGCCTTCTAATCACAATTTCTCACTCATTGTCAACACTCCTGTGATTGCATCTCAGCCTGAGGCTTCCAAAGGCGTCCCTGGTCCCGACCCAGCGTCTCCCAGATTAACCTGCTGCACCTGGTTCCCCCACAGGCATCTCAGACCCGCATGCACCTGACTCCTCATGCTAGTTCCCCACTATGCTCAGCTGCATGTGTATTCTCCCTGTTGGTGGCTAAACTCCTCACCCCATCACTGACAGCCATGATAAACCATGTCCTGCATCTCACCGTGTTCATCCCGGGGGCAGCTCAGCCACGCACCTGTGCTACTTGCTTTCCTCTCTGCTCCCTCAGCTGCTATTTTGACTCCACCCTCTTTTCTGACTCCACCCTCTTTACTGACTCCACCCTCTTTTCTGGCTTCACTATTGTGCCTTACTCACCTGGACTATTCATTCTCCATACATTTCCGTGGCGTGATCTTTGGAACATACAAATTTACTAATTCCTTATTTAATCTTTAACTGTGTTCCCATTGCCTTCTGGATAAAGTTGAAATTCTTTAGTAAAGCATGCTACATAATCTGGTACTTGCTACCTATTTCATCTCTATCATCTGTTTTAATAACATTAATAGATTAATTTTGTTAATTTAATTCTCACAACCTGTCAATGATGGGCATCCTATTATTATGCATATTCCACATGCCTATGCATTGTTATATGAGGCACTAGAGGCTAAGAAACTGGTCTGTTGTCATCCTTCTCTGATATATACAAATTGCCATCCAGGAAATTATACCAAATTATTTCACTCCGTGAAATACATTTTAAATGCCATTTTAAGAGGATATTATTGGTCTTAGACTATTGTTCAAATTTTCATTTTTTATACTTACTATAAGGCAAAGCCAACTATTTTCAATTTGTGAATTGTTCATCCTCTATACATTTCTATGTACTATTTTCTTGCCTAGAATGTCCTCAACTCTCTGTGTTCACTGGGAAGCAATGAGCCACCATTCATAACATATTTCAACTACCCCCTCACCAGGGAAGTATTTCCTAACCTACCCGGCAGGCGTGATCACTGCCTGCTCTGAACCACAGAGGCAATTCAGCATAGTGCTTACAACCAGAGACTTGGACGTAGCACTGATTTATGAATCTAGCTCCTTTGTTAAAACCAAGACCTGAGATGATTTATTTAACCTGTGCGAGCCTCAGGTGTCTCATTTGTGATGCTATGATAAGAACACCTATTTCATGTTGTTCTTGGGAGAATTAAATGGGATTACATATATAACAAGCTTATAGCACGGAACTTGGCACTAGTGAGCAATAATAAATTCTGTCTGATGATTGTGGCATTAGCATAATGCCTCTTAGTGTACAGTTGTTACTAGAAATGATCTGTACCTCTACTGAGTTTGCATAATGATAACCCAAGGAGGAAAGTATCCAAAGCATCTCAGGGATCTAATACTGTGTGCATTTACTAAGACGTTTATATTTATGTACTGTAAAACATGAAATTGGCCTTGCTTCTTTCTTTGCTTTGGCCACGGAAGGTTTTGGAAGCACATTACTATTCCCGCCTTACTGCGTACAGAGCCCGGAGTACACATCATCTTTATGTCTGCTTTATAATTCTGCTTTGCTCTGTCTGTTTTAGCACAGACTCCTTAGCCATTTGCCTTACTTTTGGTATATATTTCTGTAAACACGCTCAAATCTTTCGCATTTTTCTGGAGTGCTAATAACATTTGAAGGATCTAACAGGAGAGAGCTGAGCCAGGCAGCCTTTGTAGACTGACTGACGTTTGAATGCCCCATCTGTCAAATCACAGTAATGGAAAGAAAATAATGCCAGTTCTTCACTAGTGGATATGATAATCTGTACTCTTTTATATGGCTCAAATTCTTTGGTTTATTGAAATGAGAATGACAGCTGAAAAGAGTGAAGGTATGTTTTATCTAATAAACGTGCAACGTGAAAAGGCTCTGAACAATTAAGACCCATACGGAAACTTCTTTTAAAGCCAGCATTTGTGTTGTCAAACCTTTGGGAATCATGAAATGAAACCTGGCTACCTTTTATGTAATCAACTACTGAACAAAAATGGAAGGGGGAAAAAAGTCTTATAAATATTTGAAAAACTAACTGGAGCAACTAATTACTTCAAATTACTGCATAGGCTAAATACAGCCTGTGAAGTGGGGTGCATTGCCATGGTTAGGTTCTGAAAAGAAGTCTTTGAATCTTCAAACCTCAGCAAGCATCTTAACTAAAGCCAGTTTTCTTGTTAATAGTTAGGTAGCAAAAAGAGTAAAAGATTTCTAACTAGGCTCTCATTGAGATTTTCCTTTAAACTAATCTCATAGCAGCCCAAATATCTGGGGAAACACTTTTCACCTGATCTCAGTCTTGGAATTTAAGTGTGATCCTGTCACAGAGGGTCAGAGAATTGCAAAATGACCCTACTTACCTGGAAAGAATTCTCAAAATGGGGCATTGACTCTGAAAAAGGGGAAAAATATATAGCAGGTTGGTGATGTGAAACCCAGAAAATGCTTTGTCTTTGCAGTGATTTCATTTCACACACCAGGAGAAAGCTGTTGATTGCAATCAATTTACATAGAAATTAGTCAAAATATGCCAATATTGTTACTATAGCTTTAAAAAATGTAACTCTCTGTAGTAAACAGCCTCACATCCCTTGGGAATGCAGAGGCAGGACACACATGCTATGAGATTATTTTAACTTTAATACTTTAATATACATATTAGCCTTCAAGTCAAATTCTTTCCCTGTAATGACAAGCTATCTTATACAAAAGTAACAGCTTTGTGCATAGGGGGATGTATTTGCCCCTGTGTATTTTAAGAGATCATTGCGATTTGGGGTTTGCGACAATGGAAATGGTTTTCTACAGGGCATTAAATAGGCAGGTTGCCTTGACAACATGTGTTAGTTGCATCAAGAAATCCATGGCAATGCAGGACCTCCTCGCTGGTAAGGATTGCAAACCATCTACCAAATTAGATTAAGAAAAACAAATCCCACAGCAAGGCAGGGTTATCTGACCAATGAAATATTAATTCTTACTTTTAATCATAAACTTCGTAAGAAAATAGATGAAAAATCTATAAAATAGATGAAAATAGATGAAAAATCTTCCTTTCAGCAGGAAGAAAGTAGGTTTTACTCAAAAGTCAGCACCACCCCTCCCCCCGAGAAAAAACCCCGCCAGGACCCAGAAGGACTCCAAAGTACTTGCACATTCGCCACAAGTTAATTCTGCTAAGAAAAATGTATCATGCCCGGATTCTGCTGATTTTCCCAGAAGGCTCCATAAAGCTTCTCTCTGGGGAATAGCTCTAGCTACTTGTGTATATTCTGAAATTAAGAGCGCAAATAAGGATTACTTCAACATAGCTAGTTATTAGTTAAATAGAAAACAAAACCTGTTAAAACCTATATACCCTGTAGCACAATTATCCCGGCAGGGCTCAGGAGAGACTGATTTGTAAACTATCAAGCCTCAAAGATGAAGCCTCTTACTGAAAATGTATGTTATTGAACAGCCCCGTTTCCTAAATCCAGCCAGCACCTCTTTGTGGTTGCTCCTAAAAGTCATCATAAAGCAATTTTTTTTTTTTGAAACAGAGTCTGATTTTATCACCCTGGGTAGAGTGCAGTAGTGTCACAGCTCACAGCAACTTCAAACTCCTGGGCTCAAGAGATTCTCTTGCCTCAGCCTCCTTAGTAGCTGGGACGACAGGAGCCCACCACAAGCCCTGGCTATATTTTGGTTGTAGTTGTCATTGTTGTTTGGCAGGCCTAGGGCCGGGTTTGAACCCGCTTGCTCTGGTGAGCAGGTGACCACCTATGATCTACAGGTGCCAAGACCATAACGCAGTTTTGAATGAGAACCTGAACTTTCTTTCCATAAATGGTGATTTTCCGTTTAAGGTAAGCAGAGTGGCTGACCTGCAGGGTGAGTTTCGGTTGCCTGTGATTAGTCTGATTTTATGGGCCATGGCCCCGACTGGAGGGGGCTCACCGCCGCAGCACTTTCTCTTTTGTACTTTCTGGCTTTAAGATTATGGAAGTGAATTAGGACTGAGGGACACATACTAGGAGCAAAGGAACTGCCTCTGTAACAGCCAAGTCCAGAAGCACTGGGCACGGTCCCTGGGTACAGACTGTATAATCAGGGCACAAGGACAGCGTCAAGGCCCGCGGGGCCGAGGGAACCCTGTGCACGGAGCCCATCCCTATGAAGGCTGAGGACAAAGGAAGTATTTGTTCAAAGTGGCATTTATTTTTCTCCTGGGTAACAGATAGCATGCCTAATAGATGGTCTGGATACCTCCATCGAAGGCCAATATTACGCATATGACTTGATGTCTGGGGGAGGCACAAACCGTTGCTCCAAGCCCGTGAATAGTTCAAGGAGTGCTAGTGGATGAACAGAAATGCTATTTGTTAGAAGGATCTTGAGACGTGACAAGTGAACTTGCACAGCATCAACAGCGACTCACTGACTGTGTACCAGGCAAAAAAACAAGCATATTCTTTGGGAAGTTTGCTACAGAAGGTATTCATGGACAGCTTCCGATTCAATGCTAACAATTATAATTTCTCATTTAATCAATATAAAGCGGTGGTAAATCTGAACAAACATAAAGTCATAATTTGTGCTGAGCTAAATCCTTTCAACTTGTAAGTTGCTAGGTTCACCAACATACTTTGCATGCAAACACTCTTACAGGAACAGAGGAGACAAGTGTTTAGTCTAAGAAGATAGAACTCATCTTTATACTGATGACCTCTAGCACTGAGCTGAGGCTTTCTTTTTAATGTCATCAGAATGACTGAAAGATCTGAGCTGGGAATCCTTCTCCCCGAGCCCATGTCACACAAAGCATGGTTCTGCATTGGCATCAGCTGGAAGCCTATCGGGAACGCAAAATCACCTTGGGGCCTACCATGTTAGTAATCTGTTCTGTGTTGCTATAAAGAAAGATCCGAGGCTGGATAAACGATAAAGAAAAGAGGTATATGGGAGTCCTGGTTCTGCAGACTGTACAAGAAGCATGGCTCTGGCGTCTGCTTCTGGGGGGGGGCTTCAGGGAACTTCCATTCGAGACAGAAGGTGACGGGGGAGCAGGCATTGTTACCTGGCTAGAGAAGGAGTAATAGAGGGAGGAGGTGGTGCCAAGTTACTTTAAACAACAAGCTCTCATGGAAACTAGTAATCGAGAGCTCCTTCTGCAGGGAGGGCACCAAGCTGTCCATCAGGAATCTGCCCCACAGCCCAAACTCCTCCCACTAGGCCCTGCCTCCAACACTGGGGATCAAATTTCCCTGAAGCCCTCCCCAGAAGCGGATTTCAATAAGCTCTGAAGGGACCAAACATCTGAACCGTATCATCTACTGAACCAACACTTGATTCATTCTTCTGAGCTGCAGTTCCATGCACAGAGGGTCAAGTTCATTTGAACTACCCAGAATTTCACTGAATGACCAACTCTTGCCCTACTCTTCTGCACCCTCCTTCACGATTCCCTAGAGGCATTCACTTCCAAATATGCTAGGTAATGCTTCTGATATTTCCCTCCACCTTTTGAGATAAGATTATTCTATTGCTATTGATAACTCACTAATATTATACATTGTCTATTGACTTAATTATTGTTGGTGATTTAATGCTTGCCACACCATTTCTCATCACATTCTCTAGAACCTCTCGATAGAAATGTGTGAATATTTTAGTTATAGTAATATAACTAAATATAAATATCAATAAAAATTATAACTATATATCAATAAAATAATATGAAATAAATCAATTATTAATCTAGAGTAAAGCTTTTCAAAGTGGGGGCCTTTGCAAGTTTCTGAGATCCAAATACATTTGTTTGGAGTTTTTTTTTTTTTTTTTTTTTGGATGGGGCTGGGTTTGAACCCGCCACCTCCAGCATATGGGGCTGGCGCCCTACTCACTGAGCCACAGGTGCCACCCTTGTTTGGAGTGTTTTATTGAACTAAACTTAAGGTAAGCTGGCACCTTAGTTTTTATATTTCCCTGAAGTCACTTGATAACTGGTTTTGATTCAGAAATTTGGATAAGGGAAGACAGACAATGTGGGTTATAAAGAAAGTGGGGAGATTATTTTTCCTTATGGAAATAAATCTCTGAGCTTGGTTTTTTAACACTCAAGTCTACCTCTTAAAGATGTTTGGAAGTCTCTTTGTGACAATGAGGTTTTGGAACACATATCTGCTTCAGTAGCTGTGTGGCTGGGTTAGAGACACACTGGAGATCAGAGCCAGCCAGCTCTCTTGGCCAGGGCACCTCTGGGATCACCCTCCCTAGGTAGAGAAAATAGCTGCATATATCAGCGAGTGGATGTCACAAGGTGTTGTGGCCAAAGGACAACCAGAAACTCCCAGGTGTATCAGTTGAGCATCATAAAGCTGAGAATCCCAAGATGAACTTCAAATATCTATTGCTCAAACTTGCTCAGTGCTGGAAAACTCCAGTGAATTAGGGTGCATTAGGCACATAATTCCAGGAACCACAAGTGTCTATAGCAGTGGTGGTTAAGTATATCTTTTCCTCCTTCACTGAAATGGTGTGGTTTGGTGTTCCTGGTGTCAGTCATTGCAGAGATTTTCCACTTCTGCTTCTTCCATTTAACACTATAGTTCTTGAATGAGATGGTTCTACTTGATCTTCAAGGTTGAGTGGTGTAGCCGCAAAGCAACCTGTGTGCATGGTCACACGCCTTGACCCACCTCACATTTGGGAATGCCACAGGTCCTTCAGGTGGTCACTCCTGAGCCACACTGTAGTGTTTCTGTATACTCTGTGACCTTTTACATTTTTGTATTTTTGGCTTCTAAATAAAATTGCATTGCATTTAGACGAGGGGAGATCCTACCACTTTAAACATGTTTGGAAACGAGTTGTAAGCTCAAAGACGCCTCTAACTTAAAAGTTTAAGGACCATTAAAAATGCTACAAAGTTAAAACTAAAGTCATTTAAAACTTACCAATAGTTAATATTTATTCTCATCCTGTTTCAGATCTGATGTTAAGTACTTTGCATGCATTTTCTTACTGAATTCTCCTAACAATCATGGAAGGAGGTTTATAATTTTATTATCTCCATTTTACATGGGGGGAAAATAGAGGCATGGAAAAATTAAGTAGTCTACCCAGGGTCATAAAACTACAGTTACTACTTTTAAGAACTTTAACTGTCAGCTGACACTAGAGCTCAAGTTATTAATCATTACACTAGTCAAACATAGATAAAAATCACATATTATCACTCTATCAGGTATTCACATGCAAATCATTGCTTGGTACACATAGCACAACTCTTTTGAAAGTAAGCACAGAATGGATTTTGTTCAAATATGGCAGATATGGCTGATGGTTTTTGTTTTTTTTTCATTTTACTTTTAAAAAATGAACTCCTGCAGAGGTTTTGGTATGTTGACAATATTTCTCTTGTCTTAATCTTGTTTACTTTACCAATTTGCTCAGCAATTTCCTTATAGGTAATTGAGGTTGCAAACTGAAACCAGCACAACTCTTATCTGGATGACCACACATTCTAAACAACTGATCTACAAATCAATCAATGCCTTCTGCACCTATGATTATTACATGGTCTAGAAATAGCCAGCTCTTCAAAAATGGGCATGTGATTCTCTTGATGGTCACAAAGTGAATTCAATGCTAAATATGGGTTTGGTAAGAAGAGAAATGTGAACTTGCTCCTATACTGATAATGAGTATGGGTGAGACAATGGGTGAGACAATAATAACAATTTTATAGGAATTTACACTTTGTAAGATGTTTTTACTTACATCATTTTGTTCAATATAACTCCCCAAGGTTCTCAAATTAGGTATTATTGCCAACTCCCTACCTCCTTCCACTTTTTTGATCGAAAAGGAAATTATCTTAGGTCACGAGACTCACTCCAAGTGACAGAGAAACTGCATATGGGGGATTGAATTTAGCTCTTCACATACTAAATCTATGTTCTTCCCACTACCTTATACTGAATTCCATTAGGAAAATATTTGTAGAGAAATGTGGGCATCTCTACTTTGCAGAGATTATACATTTTTGGCTTGTGGGCTAAATCCAGATTTCAGACCAGTTTATCTTTCTTGAATAGCTTTCAAGTTTAAAGTAGTTACTATTATTTAAAATTTGACATTAAATTAAATCTACAATTCTGACTTCATTTAAAAAATAGTTTATTTGGCAACAATCAATTGGAGTTCAGTAGCTATGACTCTCTTTAGAATAGGCATATTTATTTCAGAATGCCACAGACCCCACCACTCCTTATCATGCTCCCAGCACTGTATTTGCTGTTTGTTATCATAAAACATAACTGCTCTGTTCATCTCTATTACCTGTCTGGTTCCGGACATGAAGAAAATTGTCTGTGGGATTGGAGCAGATCCCCCCACACAGTAATTTTTCTAGGCCAACTTGAAAAAATTATCTTTGTGCCTCTTCCTAGCCCTGCTTCCCATTCATTCAGCAACATTTTCATCTTAACTTTTTTCATTTTACATTTTTCCCCTAATGGAACAGAGAGGCTGCTATGAAATTGAATGTTTCTTCACCTAAAAATTTTCACACATTTTCCTTGAGTTATAACGTAATCATTGGAATTATATGAACCCTGTCTGGAATTACTAGAATTATTCCCTATATAATTTTCAAGTTTATTTCACAATATTGTGACTAACTCATTTTCACACTCCCTTCCTCCATCCGTACCCACCAGAATGTGAATCCTCTGAGGGTGGAAGATTTTTGTCTTGTCCATCCATAAAATCTTAGTACAATGACTGGCTTACAGTAGGTGCTTAGTAGCTATTGGTTTAAAGTGGGAGCTATAAATTGAAATCGGATATTATGGAGTCCTCCCTCTCAGGGTGGGCCCTCGGACATAGCTGGCTGCTGTGTATTCTTATGGATAAAAGGTTTGCTAGAACAGCAGTCTCTTAAGAAAGAACCTGTTTCCTTATTGCAGAAAAGGATCTATTTTGAAAACTTTTTAACTTTATTGATAAAAATCCTTTATGAAAATATCAGCTTTTGCATTTAACTAGCTCTATACTTATAGAGACCTTACTCTTCAAGAAAACCAAATATCTTTAGAATATCTTCCCTAAACTCAACTAAATCAATATGCTTACACCTTAAAACTATACTTTTTTTTTTTTAAACTGTGTTAACTAGAACATGGCTTTTCGGCCTCTCCTGCCTCTCCTGTTGGGGTCAGAAGTCTTTCATGTTTATGCCTCAGGGCTGCAGGAGAGCTTGGTTGTCAAGAACCAGTTGAATTTGATGCACTTGATCTTTTAAACCACCAGCTTACAATTTTTAAGAAAAAAGAAAAGTGCAGCCTGGACTCTTGTATTTAGCTCCCAGCTACCTTTCAGGATGCCTCCTCCACATGGACCATCCTCACTTTCCTTCCATCTCTTTGCCTCTTTCTTTTCTTGCTCTTCTTTCTTTTCTTCTTTCCTGCTATAACTTTAATATTTTAATCATTTTTTTTAACATTTTGCCTTATTAAAAAAAATAGAGAGAGGGAACTTCTTGGTTATCTCACTCTGGTTTCCTTTAAAAAGTAAGGAGCAAGATTCAGAGAGCACACAGGACATTTCCTTCTGAGTCCTGGCACTCGGCCCTGGACTCCTTCCCTACCCAGCACCGGTCCCGGGTAATGTAAGCAAAGGCAGATGTGGAGGATTCTGTCTATATACCTGTTTTTATTTTTCTTCTGGACATTTAAAATACATTCGAAAGTGAGGTCTCTTGATTCCTTCTCTTTTTTAAACACATAAGTCGTTACCTCACTTTGCTTTTCATAAAATCACAGAGTTTTAAGTTAGAGGAAGCTTTAAAGATACCCACTCAGTCTTGTCTACAGATGAAGCCATGGAGACGGTGCTCAGAGGAATTAAATGTCCGAACCAGAATTAATACCTAATTGTCCGACTCCTCACCTAGTCCTCTTTCCTTTACTGTTGGAATGGATTATTTCTTCTTTTTATTATGCTATATTCTTTAAGTTTTAGTTAAAAGATGATTTAAAAATATTTCTCATTCCCTAAGTGTAGGGCCCTCTATGTAATGGGAGGGTTGTGCACAGCCCCTGGGGGGGTCTGACAGTGGAAAGGCTGTGCTCTGGTCAACCTCCAGCAGGGGAGGCTCGCTCACCTCTCTCTGACCGTCGTCACTCGCTTCCCTCCTGTCCCCCCTTCCCCACCTTTGATAATCTTCCCCACTATGCAGGTCACAGGCAGACTCTACTCTGTGGCAGAGTATGTAAATCAGTCTAATTTTGGGTAAAGATTCACGTGCAAAGTAACAGCATTGGGATGATTAGTCTATAGGGCTGTGTTTCTATGTGAGAAACAAAAGAAAAGGAGCCTCTTGATGCTATTTAGAAACAAATAAGAAATTGGAAAGAAACGTACTTGTGAGACGTTAATTCTCATTATAATGCTTATTACAATGTGGATTTTATTATGATGCTCATAATATCTCACTTGTGTTTTGATGTACGTACAGGGAGGCTGTTACTATCAGTTCAGATAGATCATATCAAAGTGTTCCTCATTTCTCTCTTATGTATCAACCCAATAGAAATTTGATTTTATATAAAGTATTTTAAGAAAAGCCATGCTGAATGCTTTATGTTTCAAAAGGCTGAAAATTCAGAGAAATTTCCTTCTCTATTAGATGCCAAGACTTGAGAAATTTGAATAATGGATTAAGAGAAATATCCCTGCCATTGAGACAGAAATCTCTTCAACTGGAGAAAAATTTAAATATTAAAGTAATTCAAAACTCAATCGTAAGATGGTGCTTTCAGGAGGTCTTTACTGGAAACTGTGGTGACCGTGCGATTCTAATTTGACGTCTGTATGCTTCCCCTGTGGGTCTCTGGGATATTGATTCCATGATTTCAACCCAGCTCATGTTTCAAACATCAGAGGATAGAATATATAAGAGAAGTTCCATTTTGTGTGTCGCTTGCTCTTCTTAAATAAAAATGGACTTTCTCAAGGGTGGAACTGTATCTTGTTACAGACTTCAGTTGCAAGTCTAATGTATCTGAAGTATTTCTTTTCACATCTAGAATGGTAATGCGAGGTGACAGTCTTCCCAAGTAAGTGAGGGGATGTTCTTCAAGCAATATTTTCAAAGAGAAAAAGCAGAGCTAAAATATCATATAACTGCATATTCTAGTAAGGAGGTACTGAAGAGAAAAGTTCCAGCCAACAATACTTATTCAGGGGCTGTTTATTTAAAGTGACTTCAGGACACTCTCAAATCGTCTTGTACCAATTCTCAATTCTCTCTGTTGGGCCCTGGATATCCCACCACTAGATAATCTCTTCTTGATGAACCTAAGTTCTGTGAAGCACGGGGAACAAATGAGAAAGGCATTTTGTTATGTGTTTATAGCATTTTTGTTTTGTTTTACATATATTTGGATATGGATGATTATTCAAAGGCCAGTCACATCACAATCTGACGTTTGGTCGTGATTGTCACATCATGAACACTCTGTCTCTGAATCACCTCTCTTGGTCCCTCTGCAGTTACACGGAATCCTTCTGTCCTTTTTCATCCTTCTGCAGGAACTTTATTCCATCTTCTATAATACCGAAGAGGACTGGCACATGGTAGATACTTAGTACAGTAAGTTGAATGAATGAATAAACTAGACATTATTGGAACCTCTCAGAAAAATCATTCAGAATATAGTTTGCTGGTAACACGGCCTAAAATCTGCCTAAAAGGGAAGACTGAGTTTATAGATGAATGCTTCACAAAAGAATAAGCTCTTTTCCTGCCCAAAGAATACTTTTAGTTTGAACATATTATATTATTGGTCCCAGGTGTCTAAATATTTCTTCGAAATTTGAAAAGATGAATCAACACACTAGTGTTTTATTTAAAGCCCAAAGGATAAAAGGCATGTGATGAACCCCAAATATCTATTAGAGTGAGCCACGAAGCACTCGTATTTTCCATTGCCGAATTATTTGGCACGAGGTGTGTTGGTGCTGTTGTCTGTTCACATTGGAATATTATTTTAATGGAAATATCAATGGTAGTTCTGAGAGCATCAATGTGGTAAGGCAATAAAGCAAATAAAAAACAACAAAACGAGAAGACAACAATACTTCAGCGGAAAGGTTAATGTTCAATCAAGTTTTGAAGTGTTTTTCTTTTAACCTTTTGTTTTGTAACTGTTAATTTTGTAGTCTACTCATCTGTTCTCCCCCTATAGCAATGGGCTCAGTAGCCCATGGGACTACTGGGACTTCGTTTAGTGAATGAAGCAATGGGAAAGAAAAGGGAAGAGTGTTGATGACAGACATCACCACCATCAGACAGAGAAAAATTGGGCGGGGGGGAATGTCCATGGCTCATTCGGAGAGTATATATAGGCTTGTAAACAAAATCATGTCCTAAAAGTGTTCCACATCACCTACTGTAGATTTTCCTTAGGGCTCATGTATGTATTATAATAAGTAGAACTGGAACTGCATTGTGCATTATGAATAGAGATTTTTTTTTTTTGCAAGAATTACAGAAAAGTTTTGTTGCTACTTGTGTGGAGATTTTCATTGCTTGTGGGTTTATATATTTGTGAAGAAATGAGACAGCAAACCTATTCCCCAGAACAGGGTTCTGATAACCCAGTTATCAGCCTGAAGTTGACAGCCTGAAGACGTCAAAACTTCATTTGGGTAAGGCTTTCTTATCATGTAACCTCAAGTTCTTTGAATAATACAGAGAATTAAGAAGGATGCCAAAGAGACTTTCAAGAACCTCAGAATGATTTTTTCAGAATATCCATGCCTTCTAAAACTCTTGTCAACAATCCAAAGAGACAGATGATCATCCAGAACTGACTTCAGCCTCATGTAGACTCAATTCTGTAAGCCCTGATTTTTTTTTGTTGATGTTGACACTATTTAAAGGATAAAAGGAATAACTGTGTCAGATGCTGAATGAAGACTGTTACAGAGCAGAAGTGACGCCTGATCCTCTAAGATCAGGGAAGAAAGAGACACAACAAAAGGCAATTGGAAAGGCTTTCACAACACCTCAGGCTGGGACCGGAGAAAGAAGGTAAATGGGCATCTATGTGTTTCAAGCTATTGAAGTTGTTACTATTTTTCAGCCTGAAAAATAACTGGTGTGCATATTAGTGATGTAAATAAGTTATTAGGAAAAAATATTGGGTCAAATATTCTTGTTTAAGGAGGAAGGCATTAGAAAAATTTTTATTTTAGAAAAGTTTATTTTAGAAGACTTCCATAATAAATGATTTAAATAAAAACTGGAATTTTGAGGCTTCAGAGAGGGTCTCAGCTATTCAGTGGCAGCGTGGGTGTGGCACAGGCCAATGAACACAAGCTTCAGAATGGAGGGGGAGCTTTGCAGTGCGTGATATTAAGTAAGTTTGAATATGATAGCTCGTTTTTCTCATCTGTAAAATGAGCTTGATATGGCTACACAAAATTGAGTTGTAATGAGAACCGAATTAATTAAATAAAATATCCTAAGTATATGGCACATAGAAGAAATTCAGTCAGTCATGATCATATTAGTGAGATAGCAAATTCGTCATAATGATAAGTAAATGACACATTTTGAATTTCTTTGATGTGTCATTGAGTAACATTATTCAATAACTAGTGAAAAGATCCTACCTAGGAATCGGGTCTTATTCCCTGCCCTGGTTAATTTTAAGGATATGTAAAGCTACATCCATATTAGCAGGGTATCAATAATAATTGTTGGCATTTAACCTGCTCTGGTGATTTGCAATGGCCCAGGCTCTTCCAAAATATGAATTCTTACATCAAATTAAAGAAAGAAAGGACTTAATGGTTTGTCAAATATAGTTTTTTAAAAAATAGATATTTCAACTAAAGGGCTATAAAGCATTATGATGGAAGCGTAGAAATACCAAGATGATTATTTTTTCTTATTTGGCATAATTAATTCATATAGAACTTATATTTTCTTATCTTTCTAGTATTCAACTGTTTTGAACTACAAAAATGACATGTACATATGATTCAGCTTAATCATTATCTATAGCAGAAATAATTTACCCACTAGCTCATTTTATTTGTAAGAATGAAACAAAGGATGTATGGAGTTGAATATTTTGTATTATATGTGTATATTTGTCGAACAGTGTATATTTGTCAAATTGTGTCTATATGAAAACTTACATTAAAATATTTCAAGGGCGAAATAAAGTTGTCAGTAGCATTTGCTATCCTCATAAAAACTTAGCTTCTTGTATAGCAGCTAGTTTCTCCTTTTCAGGGGAGATTCTGATCCAAACCCCATGTAATTTTACAGCTTCAGAATAGGAGATTAATTTATGCTTCCTAATCAATTTTGAGCTTTCTTTTTTTTGTGACTTTTTGACTTCTCTGAGACCTGAGAGTTTTTCTGACCCTGGGTAACTGAGGAGATTAACAGGACTTTTACTGAGTGTTACAAAAATAGCTGAGCTACTGATTTAAAGATGATGAAAATTGTTTTGCCTTGAATAAGTTCTTGATTTTATTTTGACTCTAAAGATTTTCTTCTGGAAACATTAGGATACCTTAATGAATCTACTAGCTGTGGATTTGTTGGAACTATATTTGCAGCTAATGAGGTAACATTTTACTGATATGTTTAGAGACTATTGAGCCCAAGGTTTGTCTATGAAGATTTGCACCTTTCTATGCAGATTCACAGTCTTCTGCTTTAAGAAGTCATTTCATCTAAACAGAATCTCCTGCTTTCATTGGCTAATGACAGAAATTCAGTATCACTTGCTAAATTAATTGTTTCATGTGGTTGGTCTTTAGAATGTTATAAACCATAATGGAATTACTGAGTTGAGAGCAGATAATTGGATGTACTTCAAATATATTCTAACCAAATGGTATACCAGGCATTCCTTATGACCATTTAAAATCTACTAAAAGGAAATCATTGATGAATCTTAGTACAATCAAGATAAACCATCTAGAACAGTATAAAAATGCCTTGTATTTGTATAGTTCATATCATCTCAAAATCTGGAAAGTCATTACAAATACTAACTCTTAAGTATGGTTTCAATGCCCCATAATTTTAAAGGGGAAAGTGAGAATTTCAACACTTTCCCCAGGCTTTTAAAGCCTGTATCAATCATGGAGAGAGAAATACAATGCCTACTTCTCATGTCTAGGACTCATGTTAGAAAAAGTCAAAAATTCAGATCCCTTCCCCAGGGCCAGGAGATACTTAGATGAGTGGAAATGTCATCAGGTTTCAGGATCAGAGAGGGAGAATGAAGGCTGAGGAAGGTGGAGAACTTGAAATTCAAACAGATTTGTAATGGTGACAGCCACCACTTAGCTGCACTGGTTGTCATATGAAAATATGATTTCAGGAAAGTCAGATACTCTGATTTTCAAACAAGTTCAGATGTGTGGAATTTTATATGAAATAATCATATATTTAATTGTTAATAACCAAAATTCAAATATTCAGTTCTATGGGTCAAATAATATACATTATTGGGGTGTCAATAACCTGTGGATTACATTTTAACACTTTGGTACACAGACAAGTGCTATTGAAAGTGAATAATGTTGAAATGCTATCCTTAGCCAATATTTATAATCAATCAAGGAAATGTTGTTAAAGAGGAAACTGGAATATTTCATTAATCAACAGATAGTAGGTGCCCACTAGGTTGTAGCAACATATTCATTATCTTGAATGTTTAAAAAGATGGATGTATTTGCTGCCTTTCTCTTAATATAAGCAGGTTTGTTGAGGGGAGGGAAAAGGATTTCCTACATAAATCAATGAATATAATGTGTAACATAAATAAAATAAAAGACAAAGACCATCTCAATTGATGCAGAAAAAGCTTTTGATAATATCCAGCATCCTTTCATGATTAAAACACTTAAGAAAGTAGGCTTAGGTGGGACATTTCTTAAACCAAGCAAGGCCATCTAAAGCAAACCCACAGCCAGTATCACATTGAATGGGGTAAAATTGAAAACATTTCCATCCAGTTCTGGAACTAGACAAAGATGCCTTTTGTCTTCACGGCTATTCAATATTGTAATGGAAGTCTTAGCATTGCAATCAAGCAAGAGAAGGTGATCAAAGGTATCCAGAAGGGGTCAGAGGAGATTAAACTCCCATTCTTCTTAGATAATATGATCTTATACCTGGAAATCCCTAAAGATTCAACTACAAAGCTCTTAGAAGTGATCAAGGAATACAGCAGTGTCTTAGGATACAAAATCAATACTTAAAAATCAGCAGCTTTCATATATGCCAACAATTGTCAAACTGAAAATATAGCCAAGGATTTTGTTCCTTTTACAGTATTTTCAAAGAAGATGAAATATTTGGGAATTTACCTAACAAAGGACATGAAAGATTTTTATAAAGAGAATTATGAAACTCTGAGAAAAGCAATAGCAGAAGATTTTAACAAATGGAAAAACATACCATACCATGGTCACTGCTGGGAAGAATCAACATTGTTAAAATGTCCATACTACTCTAAGCAATTACAGATTCAATGCAATCCTTGTTAAAGCACCATTCTCATACTTTAAAGCTCTCGAAAAAATAGTTCTTCATTTTATATGGAATCAGAAACAAACCTCAAATAGCAAAGACATTCTTCAGAAATAAAAACAAATCAGGAAGTTTCATGTTACCAAACTTCAGGCTATTCTATAAATCTACGGTGATCAAAACAGCATAGTACTGGTGCAAAAACAGAGAGGTGGATGAATGGAACAAAACAGAGAGCCAAGAGATGAACCCAGCTACTTACCATCATTTGATCTTTGACAAGCCTATCAAAAAACATTCAGTGGGGGGAAAGACTCCCTATTTAACAAATGGTGCTGGGTGAACTGGCTGGTGACGTGTAGGAGACTGTAACTGGACCCCCACCTTTCACCATTAATAAAAATGGATTCTCACTGGATAGAAGATTTAAACTTAAGACATGATACTATAAAAATACCAGAAGAGAGTACGGGGAAAATGTTTGAAGAAATTGGCCTGGGAGAATTTTTTATGTGGCAGACTCCCACTGGCAATTGAAGCAACACCAAAAATATATTACTATGATCTAATTAAACTAAAAAGCTTCTGCATGGGCAAGAGCACAGTAAGTAAAGCAAGTAGACACCCTTCAGAATGGGAGAAGATATTTGCAGGTTGTATTTCTGACAAAGGTCTAATAACTAGAATCTACAGAGAACTCAAACTAATCAATAAGAAAAGAACACATAAACCTGTAACCTTGTGGGCAAGATATTTGAAGAGAAGTTTCTCTCAAGAAGACTGACACGTGGCTTACAAACACATGAAAAAATGCTCATCATCTTTAATCATCAGAGAAATGCAAATCAAAACTACTTTGAGATATTATCTAACTCTAGTAAGATTAACTCACATCACAAAATCCCAAAACTTCAGACGTTAGATGTGGAGAGAAGGGAACAGTTCTACACTGCTGGTGGGAAGGCAAAGTAATACGGCCTTTTTGGAAAGAAGTTTGGAAATACTCAATGAACTAAAATTAGACCTGCCATTCAATCCTGCAATTCCTCTACAAGGTACATACCAAGATGATCAAAAATAATTTTACAACAAAGACATTTGCACCAGAATGTTTATTGCAGGCCAATTCATAATTACCAAGTCATAGAAACAGCCCAAGTGCCCATCGACCCATGAATGGATTAACAAATCATGGTATATTTATACAATGGAATACTACACAGCCATAAAAAGATGGAGACTTTACTTCTTTTATGTTTTCCTGGATGGAGCTGGAATATATTCTTCTTAGTAAAGTAAATCAAGAATGGAAGAAAAAGTATCCAATGTACTCAATTCCATTATGAAACCAATATATAAAAATATGCATTCATATGAATGATAAAACAAATCTATAGTCCAGAAAGAAGTAGGGACGAGGAGGGAGAGGAGAGGAGAGGTGGGGGGCTGGGAGGAGGGGGGTATTTGGTGGGACCTCACCTAATGTGCATAATAATGCAATGGTATATTTTAAAACTAAATACAGTATAAATGTCTTATCATAACAAATAAGTGAGATGACGTTATGTTAACAAGTTTGATGTAAACTTTCCACATTGTATATCAAATCCACACATTATACCCTATAAATGCATTAATGTACCCAGTTATGAATTAATAAAAAGGAAAGAAAAAAAGGATTTCCTGATAGGGTTGCAAATTATTGGGACTAGAACATTAAGAAAGGGTTAAAATTGTATTTAAGGGATGATTTTACAAAGCTGAAGATAGAAAAAGGACTTTTCAAGTTTCTTCCCAGCATCATGTTTTGTTTGTTACACACAAAAATATATGGGTAGTGGTGGTGATGGTGCTGGTAGACAATGTAAAGTAAGAAGAAATATGTATATGTTATTATCTAAGTTATTGTTTTCAAATTGAAATAATTATGTTTGACAAAGTTTAAATGAAATTCACATAGATATAGGATGGGAAAAATGGAGAAGGATAAAGATGCCATGAAATAATTTGTAGATCCTAAAGGAGGAAAGAGAGAAATTTAGGGAATCTCGGAGCACAATGTGTCATGTAACTGCTCCAGACACAGCAAACAGCCTCTGTGCAGTGGATAAAGCCAAGGGCCTGGAATGCGGGTCAGCTTGGGGGCCACATTGATTGCTCTTAGCCCTGGAGGGATCAAGTGTTTGTTACCTTTTGGCACTTAGGTCACTCCATATGTTAAAAAAAGGAACACACACGCCCCAAAGGCATCTTGTGCATCATTTTTGACACCTAGAAACCATTCTGATTTTTAAAATCAAAGCAACCACAAAGGCAGGAGATGTTATTCTTCCTTTCCATGATTTACAGAATTAATGAGGAATTGCAATGGCCAATCATCACTCAGATGCCTGCTGGAATGTTCTTGTTTGCTTTTTGCCTCTGCTCTTTCTGGAACCCATCATATTTATTCCCAAGCAATGTTCCTTCTATCACTTTTGCTTTGCAAAAGAGCAGCTCTAAGCTGATTCATTATTTAAATTACTGTCTCTCTATTTTTCCCTTGGAAATTTGAGGCATTCATATATGTACATAAGGCGGTGATTAGGCAAAAAGAGGAACAAATTACACGCTAAAATCCTAAGTTCATTGCCCTTGTTTGTTTTTATCCTTCATAAGTTGTCCTTTGGTGGCTTTGAGTGAGATGCTAACTTTATATTTGACTCACAATCTTACCTTCCTTCTTTAGGAAAAAATATAACATAAATGAGGAACTTGAAGATAGACTTTTAGACAAAAATATACTTACCTCTTTCTCACAGTCTCATGCATAATGTGGAAAATATTTTTCTTTCTATTTATTATAATTGTATATGAACCATCAAACCAATCCCCAAAAAGCAAACATAAAAAAATAGTCCACACCTTATAGAAATTATCCAATGCCTTTCAAGAAATTAGATTAGTTCATATTAATGTCATTTACCTTCTTAAGAATTGACCTTAGTGGGTGGCACCCTTAGCACAGTCATTAAGGTGCCAGCCACATGCACCGAGGGTGGCAGGATAGAACCCAGCCCAGGCCAGATAAATAGAAATCACAATTGCAACAACAACAACAACAACAACAACAAAATAGCCGAGCATTGTGGCAGGCATCTATACGCCCAGTTAGTTGGGGGTCTGAGGCAAGAGAATCGCTTAAGCCCAAGAGTTCGAGGTTGCTGTGAGCTGTGACACCACGCACTCTACCAAGAGTGACATGGTAACACTCTGTCTCAAAAAAAAAAAAAAGAATTGACCTTAGTAAGTATAATACGATGTTGTCACAGTTCTCATCAATTCAATTATGTTGATCTGCAAGTATTGTTTGCATATATATTCAAATATGTGTTTTTATGTTTCTCTATATGTATTTATGCACACACATACATTCTTTTGAAATTGTGGAGTGATAGATAAATCAGAGGCCGTGGAATATAAAAAAGGAAGGATGCTTTGTAATGACTTGGTTGCATTTTGTGCATTGTACATGGGACACCTACCCTTTCTGGATATTGGTATGTTAGAAGAATCTTATTGCAGAAGAAAATGGATTTTTTTTTTCTGCAGTTTTTGACTGTGGCTGGGTTTGAACCTGCCACCTGCAGCATATGGGGCTGATGCCCTACCTCTTTGAACCATAGGTGTTGCCCAGGCTAGAGTACTGTGGCCTCCTCTTAGCTCACAGCAGCAGCCTCAAACTCCTGGGCTCAAGTGAACCTCCTGCCTCAGCCTCTGGCCTAGCTGGATCTACAGGTGCCAGCCACAACTCCCTGCTGATTTTTCTATTTTTAGTAGAGATGGGGGTGGGTGTGTCTTGCTCTTGCACAGGCTGGTCTATAACTCCTGGGCCGAAGTAAGGGATCCTCCTGCCTCGGCCTCCCAGAGTGCTAGGTAACTAAATGCTAGCTAACATTTATATACTTCTTGCCTTTTTCCAGGCACTGGAATATTTATTTTGCTTTTACAGGTGTGAGCCACTGCGCCCGGCCAAGAAAATGGATTTTTAAAACAAGCCTGCTGTGCAAATTTTCCTTCCCAAAGCAGTCCCGGTGCACGCCGTACCTTCCGGAGGGGCTTGAGCTTGGTCTCCATCACAAAGTCATACTTGCAGAGCTCACAGCAACGCGTGTCTGAGCTCTTGATCCACTGGTGAAGGCAGGACTGATGGACGAAGCGCAGGGTCCCCGTGCAGCGGCAGGGTGTAATGAGGGGGCTTTCTTCATCCCCTTCGCAGTGACAGATTCTGAGGAAGGACACAGCAGCCAGCGTTAGACTCGCAGAGAAAACGTCCCACAACCGCATTTCTAGGCTTGCTCCTGCAGGGATTCAGAGCACGTGGGCACTTCCCTCTAAATCTATGATCAGGACAGGCGAGCACCTTTAATCTGAAAATTCGAAAGCCAAAGTGCTCCAAAATCCAAACTTAATTTTTTTTTAAATACTTCTGTTTACTTCATATTTCAGGATTAAGTACAATAAACGAGAAAATAAAGACAAACTAGATAAAGTCCTAGCACTCAAAGAGCCTGAATTCTAGGACAGGGAAAAAGACATGAATGTTGTAGATATTAAATACAGGAGTAAATAACGAAAACAAACATGTTTTTATGAAAGTCTCTGAGGCTTTGTGGTAGAATTCTGAACGGGAACAAAAAAGGAAGGGCTGAGTAATTTTTCAGGGAATTGGGGTTGTAAAGGAAGTGTAATCCTTGAATTGACCCCACAGTTCTCTTTAGCTATTTATGTATTACCCTTCCACCTCCACATATTTTTTTTAATTTCTGTAAAGAAAAATCCACATTTAGTGTCTCCACTTCCCTCTCATTCATTCCTCAATCGCGGGATTCCAGCATCTACCCCGGGGCTCTACACTATAGGCATTAATTTGTTGAATAAAAATAGCTTATATAAAAAAAGAATTATTGGGATCAAATCACAGTTTTATGTAATCTTGAGCTAATGACTCAACCACTGTTAAGGTCTCATATGTAAGTTAAAATAATCTTTAAAAGTAAAGGTGATAATAATGCTTACCCCTTGGGGATGTTGTAAGCATTAAAATCAGTTAATACATGAAAAGTGTTTAGAGCAGTGGCTGACAAGGGGTAAACACTTGGTAAATACTAAATATTCCTTTTGGCATGGGGGCCAATGCTGGAGCTTGGTATGCCCAATTAATCTGAAGAGTCATGTACTTTAGAGCTAATAAAATTATCTGAAAATTAAAAAAAAATCTTATGCTAGCTAACATTTATAGTTCTTGCCTTTTCCCAGGTATTGTAATATTTGTTTTGTTCATAGTAACTTATTTACTTACAACTATTCACTAAGACAGATACTATTATTAACCTCATTTTAGAGATAGGCTACTGAAGTACAGAGAGGTTATACACCTTGATCAGGATCACGGCTAGTAAGTAGTGGAACAGGGTTTCAAGTCCAGGCAGTTTTAAAACCCAGACATTTTAAAGTACCAACATGATGCCACAAGTGGGAAATTACATGCAGTCAAAAATGCAGGCCCACAACACACAGGCCCATGACACACAGTTTTACTCAATGTCCCTAAGGGAAAAATAAAATTATCTTCAGACTTTGTGTATGTGGCATATATGAAACATAAATAAACTTTGTGTTTAGACTTGGGTCCACTCCCAAGATATTCCACTTATGTCTATACAAATATTTTCAAATCCAAAATACTTCCAGTCCCAAGCATTTGAAATAAAGGGTACTCAGCCTGCATTACTTTACTTTTACTTGTATGGTCGTTGCTGGACTCAAGTCACATGACAAGCTGTTAGACGCTAGTGCTTCAAACTGCACTGTCATTTCATCCCTATGCTGACATCATGTCCACAGCTTAATAGTAGGTCATTGTCTCTGAGCTTTTCTATATAAAAACTACTAACTGTAGCCAGGAGTTGTGGCGGGAGCCTATAGTCCCAACTACTTGGGAGGCTGAGGGAAGAGACTCACATAAGCCCAAGAGCTGGAGGTTGCTGTGAGCTGTGACTCCATAGCACTCTACCCAAGGGTGACATAGCAAGACTCTGTCTTAAAAAAATAATTATTAAAAATAAATAAATAACTAAGAAGTATTCCGAGGAATGCTGAAACTTTGTAAGTTCCTTGGACTATTTTTAATGATAGTTTTAATATATATATTATATATATAACATATATAAAATATATTATATATATTGCATATATATTATATATATGCAATCAGTGTTACCTAATTATATATAATATATTTACTTTATATATATATATAATTTACAGTATCTTACCAATGTGAAAAGTTTGAAAAAAATTTAAGGTTTAAGCAAAGAATAAAGTTTGCACAGAAAGTCCTAGCCAGAAAAGACTGACTTCATCTTTCTTATGAAGATTCACACCTATTTGGTCACAATGAATGGTTTCACATTGTATATTGAAGCAGTACCCTGAAACCCACAAATGCATCAATGTACAAAGTTATGATTTAAAAAAAACAATTAAAAAAGTAAAATGTCAATAATTATCATTGTTTAAGTCACATAAAACTCAAGTATAGTAAATCTTGCTATTTGAAAATATTACTACATCTGCAAAAATTTTAGTTCCACTAATTTCTGAATTACTATGAAATCTAGTTTCACAGATTTGTAGTCTGTGATATCATTATATCTCCTATTTAGATTTTAAAAAATAATGTCCCCTTTAGAGGAGATAAAACTTTTATAATTCTAAGTGGTGAATTCAAATGTCAGCTATTCAATGATTTTAACGATTTAACCAGCTGTTGGAAGTTGCTAATAAATTTATTTGGAAGTAGCACTTTAAATGTGTTAGAAATATGAATGCGAACATTTAAACAATCTACACAATTACTTTTCTAAAGTTGAGTCACAGTGATAGGCTGGAAGAATGTATGAATTGCTGCTACTGCTCCTTCCTTTTAGGTGTATACACCCTTTTTTCAAAGCATATATTTTAAAAGGGGGTTCTTTGAAATGTGTGTGTATTGCCCACATAGGGAAAAACTCAATTTAATCCAAGTTGGGGGGAGGGGGAACGAGAGAGGGGAAAGGGGAGGGGATGGGTGTGCTCCCCTTAATGGGCACAATGGAAGGGTATATGGCACACTTTTGGGGTGTGGGACACAACTACAAGAGGGACTCTCTACATAACAAATGCAAATATTGTAACCTAGTTGTTTGTACAGTTACATTAACCTGAAAAAAAAGTGTGTGTATGTGTATAAAATGCGTGTCAGCCTCGAGTGTGTGTGTGTGTGTGTATCTCAGCTATCTCTCAAGGGGAAATGAAATGGTTACTCAGATTATTAGTGCAGAAAGATAGAGGAATTGAAACACAGCACTCCCCCGACCTCAAAATAAAGAAGTACAACAGAGTTCATTGGTGTTTTACATCCATTTCTTAAGAAAAGTCAAGTAAGCAAAAGGAATACTGACATCTAAAGCGCTGGGTGGGAATGATGGAATCAGAACACAGCAAACTTCAAACTAATGTTGCCTGGCCCTGAGCTGAGTTAGAAAGTAGCAATGCCGAATGTAGCATCACATCTGAAAAGACAACATGGTGGGAAAAACTAAAAATTATCTGAGTGCCTATTCTTTAAGATGAAAACCTGAAATATCCTCTCTTCTAACCTGGGCCTAAAGAACTGGGCTTGTTATAGTTTGTATCGTGCTTATTGCCAAGGCAATGTCACTGCACAGGTACTCAGCAGATCCTAGTCTGACAGAGTTGAATTCAGTCAATAAAATAAGACTTACTATAAAATAGGCGATGACAGTAAATATGAGCTTTTATTATGTAGTTAGTTGTACTGTTTGTTTTTGGAGCCACTGAAATCTAATAAATTACAGAAAATAAGAGGCTGATATTTCTTTTATTATTATTATTATTATCTTTTTTATTGTTTGGGATTCATTGAGGGTATACAGTGGGTTACACTGATTCCATCTGTTAGATAAAGTCCCTATAATTGTGTCCCACCCCCAGAGGTGTGCTATACACTATAATCCCCAATCTCCCTCCTTCCTCCCCTCTGCTCACTTGGTTATTCCCCAAGATTCCCTTATATTAGCTCATCTACTGCCTTCATATTAGAGTAGAGTACATTGGATTTTGCTTCTCCATTCTTGTGATGGTTTACAGGGAAGAATGTGTTCCACCTCTATCCAGGTTAATACAAAGATGTAAAGTCTCCATCTTTTTTAGTGGCTGAATAGTATTCCATGGTATACATATGCCATAGCTTATTAATCCATTCACAGTCTGGTGGACATTTAGACTATTTCTACATTTTAGTGACTGTAAATTGAGCTGCAATGAACTGTCTAGTGAAAATTTCTTTATGCTAAAAGGACTTTTTTTCTTCCAGGTTGATGCCTAGTAATGGGATTGCAAGATCAAATGAGAGGTCTAATATGAGTTCTTTGAGGATTCTCCATACTTCCTTCCAAAAAGGTTATATTATTTTGCAGTCCCACCAGCAGTGTAAAAGTATTCCCTTCTCTCCACATCCATGCCAGCATCTGCAGCTTTGAGACTTTGTGATGTAGGCCATTCTCACTGGGGTTAGGTGATATCTCAGGATAGTTTTGATTTGCATATCTCTGATGGTTAGGGACGATGACCATTTTTTCATACATTTTTTTAGCCATTTGTCTGTCTTCTTTACAGGTTCTATTCATGTCTCTTTCCCAGTGATATATGGGGTTGTTGGGTCTTTTTTGTTAATCGGACTTCTCTATAGATCCTAGTTATCAAAGTTACATCCAATTCATAATATGCAGATATCTTTTCTCATTTTGAAGGTTGTCAGTTTGCTTTGGCTGTTGTTTCCTTAGCTGTATAGAAGCCTTTAAGTTTAATTAAGTCTCATTTATTTATTTTTGTTGTTGTTGCACTTGCCACTGAAGTCTTCTTTATAAAATCATCCCCCAAGGCCAACATCTTCAAGCATTTTCCCTGTACTTTCTTTGAGGATTTTTAGTGTTTCGCACCTTATATTTAAATCTTTTGTCAATCTTGAATCAATTTTTATAAGTGTTGAGAGGTACACGTCCAGTTTCAGTCTTTTACATGTGGTTATCTAGTTCTCCCAGCACCATTTAGTGAATAGGAATTCTTTTTCCCAGTGTATGTTCTTGTTTGGTTTATCAAATATCAGGTGGCTGTAAGAAGTAAGTTACATCTTACTATTTTCTATTTGGTTCCAAATGTCAATGTCTTTATTTTTGTGCCAATCCTATGCTGTTTTGATCATTATGGCCTTGTAGTGTAGCTGAAAGTATGATAGGGTGACACCTCAGGCTTTGTTTTTATTACTAAGAATTGCCTTGGCTATATGGAGTTTCTTCTGGTTCCAAATAATTTTTTCCAAATCTTGAAAGTATGATGATGGTATTTTAATGTGGATTGCATCGAATCTGTAGATTGCTTTGGGTAGTATAGCCATTTTCACAATGTTAGTTCTTCCAGCCATGAGCATGGTATGTTCTTCCATTTAATGTCTTCTGCTATTTCTTTTCTTAAGGCTTTGTAATTTTCTTTTTTTTTTTTTTGTAGAGGTCCTTCACCTCTTTTATTATGTATATTCCTAGATATTGAATTTTTTTTGAATTTACTGTGAAAGGAATTGTGTCCTTGATTAGCTTCTCATCTTGGCTGTTATTGGCATAAATAAAGGCTACTGATTTGTAGACATTGATTTTATATACTAAGACATTGCCATATTTTTGATCGCTTTCAGGAGTCCTGTAGTTGATTCTTTGGGGTTCTCTAAGTATAACATCATAACATTGGAGAAGAGCTAGAGTTTGCCGTCCTCTGCACCCATTTGGATGCCCTTTATTTTCTTCTCTTGCTTGATTGTATTGGCTAAAACTTTCAGCACTGTGTTGAATATGGTCTTTGTTTTTACTTCTGTTGATATGGTGAATTATGTTTGTGGACTTGTGTAGAATGTGTTGGGGAAGATTCCTTCCTTCTTAATTTTTTTTTTTTTTTGAAATAATTTCTGCAGTGTAAGTATAAGCTCTTCTTCGAAGATTTGCTAGAATTCTGGTGTAAAGCCATCTAAACCAGGGCTTTTTTTTTGTTGAGAGATTTTTTTAATTGTTTCTTCAATCTCAATTCTTGAAATCAATCTGTTCATGAGATCTATTTCTTCTTGTTTAAGTCTACGGAGAGGTGTGGTTCCAGGTATTGATCCATTTCCTCCACATTGTCTAATTTTTGGACGTAAAGTTTTTTGTAGTACTCAGAGAGATCTCTTGTATCTCTGTGGCATCTGTTATTATTTCTCCTGTATCATTTCTGATTGATAGTATTAGAGATTTTACTTTTCTGTTTCTACTTAATCTGGCTAAAGGTGTATTGATTTTATTTATTTTTTCAAAAAACCAACTTTTTGTTTTGTTAATTTTCTGAATGATTCTTTTGTTTTCAAGTTCATTAATCTACAATTTAATTTTGGTTCTTTTCTTCTGTTGGGTTTAAGATTAGATTGTTCTTCTTTTTCCAATTCCATTATATGGTTCATGAGTTTGTTGATGCATTTTCTGTTTTTCAAATGTAGCCATCTAACATGATAAATTTCCCTCTTACCACTGCCTTTGCTGTATTCCACAGGCTTTAGTAACTTCTGTCTTCATTGTTGTTATCTTTGAGGAATATAATGATTTACTCTTTTATCTCTTCCTGAACCCAACATTCAGCATAAAGTTGTTTAATTTCCAAGTCTTTGTGTGGGGATGAATGTTTTTGTTGGAATTGAGTTCCACCTTTATTGCCTTGGGGTCTGAGAAGATACAAGGTATAATTTCTATTCTTGTAATTTTGCTGAGGTGTGATGTGTACGCTAGGATGTGGTGAATTTTGGAGTATGCACCATGGTCTGATGAGAAAAATGTACATTCCTTAGCTTTGGGATGGTGTATTTTCTTTGTACCTTTGTTTAGTTTCTGTTTATAGGATCTGCCCATTTCTGTCAGAGGGGTGTTAAGTCCCCAACTATTGTGATATTATGGGATATCATATTGCTGAGACTCGTCAAGCTTTGTTTCATAAATCTTGGAGCATTTAAGTTGGGTGCATAAATATTTAAAATTGAAATGTCTTCTTGTTGTATTGTTCCTTTGACCATATAAAGTGTCCATCTTTGTGTTTCTTAACTTTTGTTGCTTTAAATCCACTTGTACCTGAAAACAAGATTGCAACCCCTCCTTTCTTCTGATTTCCATTTGCCTGAGGTACAAATGTTTTCCATCCCTTAACCCTGAGCCTTGATTTGTCCATCAGGGCTAGGTTTGTGTCCTGGAGACAGTATATGGATGGCTTGTGCTTTTTTTTTTTATCCAATCAGCCAGCCTATGCCTCTTCAGTGGTGAATTCAGTCCATTGACATTTATTGAGAGAATTGAGAAATGTGGTGGAATTCTATTCATCTTATTTTGTAAAAGTCTGTTGTGTACTTTTATCCTTTATACCATTGTGGAAGCTAAGTTTTGACCTGTAGCTTCTGGGTGTTTAATTTGCTGGTGGTCCATTGTGGTGGTCAGTATTGAGAATATGTCTAAGTATTTCCTATAGAGCTGTTATTGTTGTGGCAGATTTCCTCAGTGCTTGTACATCTTCAAAAGATTTGATTTCTCCATCAGTTTTGAAGCTAAGTTTATCAGGATTCAGAATTCTGGGCTGAAAATTGTTTTGTTTAAAAATGTTTAATATGTTAGGTAAAGTTCTTGTACCCTCAATGAATCCTCAGTAAAAAATGAATAGATAAAAAGAATGTTGAATATGGATGACCATGCTCTTCTGTCTTGGACATTTTCATTTGAAAAGTCTGCTGTCATGCTTATGGATCTGCCTCTGTAGGCAGAATTCTGGGCTAAAAATTGTTTTGTTTAAGAATGTTGAAGATGTCACGAGAAAACTACTAAATGCAGAACAAAAATGTGTTCACACAGTAAATGAGAAAATCTCATGAATGTTATGTCGAACAGGCAGATGAAAATATCTCAGATTATATATGAAGCCCACACACTGTACCCCATGATTGAACTAATGTACACAGCTATGCTTCAATTAAAAAAAAAAAAGAATTTTGAAGATGGATGACCATGTTCTTCTGTCTTAAATGGTTTCAATTGAAAAGCCTGGTGTCATGCTAATGGCTCTGCCTCTGTAGGTCAGTTGGCGCTTAGTCTTTGCTGCTTGCAGAATTTTTTTCTTTCATCTTGACTTTGGACTAGGTTCATTACAATATGTTTTAGAGAGACTCTATTTGAGTTATGGTGACCCAGATTTTGATATCCTTATGAAAGGATGGTGTAGGGATCTTTAGTAAAACTTGGGAAGTTTTCATTTATGATAGTCTCCAGTAGGGCTTCCATTCCTTTATGACAATCTTCTTTCCCTTCAGGAATCCCTATTATTTGTATGTTTTAAAGCTTCATGGAGTCTCATAGTTCTCTAAGTGCCTGTTCTGCTTTCTCTCTCTTCTTTACTGCCTCTCTAACTACCTGGGTTAACTCGAAACTTTATATTCTACCTCTGAGGTTCTTTCTTCTCCAATGTCTAATCTATTTTTGATACTTTCTACTGTATCTTTACATTCCCTGATTGTTTCCTTCATTTCCTTAAGCTCCTCCATTTCCTTTCTATATTCTACATGTCTCTCCCAACTTTTGGTTCTGTCTTTTCATTTTCTTGTCCTTTCCTTTTGTTGTCTTTATCATCCATATTTTAAATTCCCTGTATGTCAAGTCCATAAATTCTTTATAGGTGGAGTCTTCTGTACTAGCTGCATCATGGTCCCTTGGTGGAGTTCCTCTGTTTTGATTTTTCATGTTTTCTGAATTTTTCTGTTGTTTCCTCCTTGTGTGTTCTTTCTTCCTGTTCATCTCTTACTCCTTCCTTTTCCTTCTCCCTGCCTCCTTTACTTCAAAGAGAAGACCTTGGTCTTGATGACAGTATTTTGCAGTATGTTGCCAGGACACAAGGTGGCTATGTGGTTTTTTTTAAGAGGACAGAGAGCACAGCTAGCAACCTCTAAGGTCCTTATTCCAACTTAGTTGCCTTTGGTGATCGCCTGATTGTTTCCTCAGCATTCAGACACCTGCTGCATTGGGATCTTAAAGCTCACAAGAATCCTTCAGGGGCAGGCTTCACAGAGCCCCCTGACTACTCCTGTAGTCAGAACTCTGTTCCTGTGGAGTGTAGGAGTCCTACATCCTATCCCAAGAGTGGAGTTCTGATCCCAGCAGAAGGAATTAAGACAGTCTTGCTTTAGGCCCCTGTTAAGACCTTCTCATGAACTTCCCACAGTGGCAGTCCCCTGGCCATCCTTATCAGTGTGGCTGCCTTACCAGCCACCAAACCTATGGCAAATCCACTACAATCAGCATTCAAATCTGGTTTCTATATACTGTTTAAGTCTCCCTACTCTTCCAAGATTTCCACTCAACATGCAGCTTCTCTCAACAACTGAAAACTCTAGAAAGGCTTCCTCCAAGGCCAGGCTTCTGTGGGGGGCCAGCCAATCTCAGCTGGCTTCAATCACTTGCCTAATTCATTGTATTTCTACCATTCTGGATCATATGCTGTGTTTAGCTCACCATTTCCTCACTGTGCTCCCTGGGCTATAACTCTGGGTAAGGTCCCCATGCCAGATGTGGCTGGGGTCTCTCTTTTTCCCCAGTCATTCTAGGAGAGCTCAGCTGAACAATCCTTGTGGTCTGCCATCTTGCTTTGGCCCTGAGGCTATTTCTTAAGAAACAGAAACCTCAGCTTGGCACCTATTGCACAGTGGTTATGGGTGCCAGCCATATACACCAATGCTGGCGGGTTGAAGCCCAGCCCTGCCAGCTAAAACAATGATGACAATTGCAACCAAAAATATCCAGATGTTGTGGCAGGTGCCTGTAGTCCCAGTTACTTGGGAGGCTGAGGCAAGAGAATCTTTTGAGCCCAAGAGTTTGAGATTGCTGTGAGGTGTGATGCCACTGCACTCTACTGAAGGTGACATAGTGAGGCTCTTTAAAAAAAAAAAAAGAAAAAAACCTAAGCCTTACAAAGATACTCCTTTCAACAAGGTATCAGCAAAATATAGCTGAGTTCTGTCCACTGAATGTTTTTAATCACTAAAGTTTTACTGGAACACAGCCACATGTGTTCATGTGCTGGTCAGAGCTATGTTGCAGAATAACAGTAGAGTTGAACAGTTGCTGCAGAGACCATCTGGCTGTAAGGACTAAAATGTTTACTATCTGGCTCTTTCCAGAAAATGTTTCCAGACCCCAGCTCTAAAGCACATAAGTGATTCCAAGTTAAAGATAAAGCATGAATATTATCAACAATAATGAAAATGAGTTTTACAAAATAAATCATCCAACTTTTAAAAGTAACAATAAAACTGAAGTAAAGATTATGTAGAGAAGCACACAATAAAAGTAAAAGCCTCTCTTTGCTTATGTTAATGCATGCTGCTTTCATGATCAAAACTTTTTGCTTCAAAAAAATTGCAATAAATGTTATCAGATAATTTATCACGGAAAAAAGATTGTGTCACATGCTCTACAGCTGCCAGAAAGATTCTTTAGCTCTAAGTTTTTTACTGATGTGAAAAGTAATTTATTCATAAGGAGCTTTAAACAAAGACCTAGCTGATTACTGAGTTCAAACTGACCTGACCAGCTTACTGATTATAGCCTAGCTTCCTAAGTTATAAAATCCTGAAACAAGTTTTTTTTCTAAAACTTTTACCTGAATCACCCCCAGCAATATAGTTTTCTCCATAAAATTAAGGTTATTTCCCACAGGGAAAATCAAAAGCTTGGTTCAATTTCATTCCAATTTCACATGATTTATTTTTACATGTTTTTAGCATTTTGAACTTTTTCTAAATTATTCTTCTCAAGTTAGTCCCCAAGAGTCTTTTCAAAATATGTTGAAATTGTTCTAAATGATTTTAAGAGCTAAACATTAACTTCAAATATGTACTAGAAATAAAAAGTAATGTGATAGTAGTGCTGTTAAAGAAAGAATGAGTTAATTCCTAAATTGATATACTTCACACAAATCATAATTGCTGAATTACAAATGAAAACATAGCAATGAAATCACAAACATGCTTTTTATAACAATAATTCTATAGAGAAAATGATTTCAATAATGCAATAAAATTACATTGTGAAATATTCATAATTTTGATACCTTTTTACCTGATTAGAAGTCGAGGCTTGAGAATTAAGAAAATCTATAAAATCATTGATGGCTTTTTGATGTCTGCCACAGAAACAAGCTGAGTTCACAGATTTTGTTGGCATTTTAGTATGCTAACAGTCTGCAAGCAATCTCATCAACATATGTTGTGACTTTCACCATTTATGACTTGAATGAGCTAGCACTCCCACATAATTTCCAGCTTTCTGTGAACAGAGGACCACAGAATTTTGCATAGCAAATTAAATTTGGGAATTCTTTATTTTGTGTGTGTGTGGGGTGTGTGTGCCATGTTTGTGTGTTTAAAGTCCCTTGCCTTAATGTTTGAGTTTTAAGAAAAGCAACCTTTTGGGGAGAGGGCAGGAGGAAGGTCTTATGTCTTAAAATAACCTGTACCACTCTTCATCCCCTTCTTTTGCCAAGGCTTCTTGGCCCTTGTAGACTAATAGATATTTTTGTTCCTGCATAAGTTTTTTTTTTTTTTTAATTCACCATTTATATCATCTTTGTGAGGGCTTTAGTTGTTATGCAGTTTTGGAACTTTTAATTAATTAATTCATTAAGCATTTCATTCATTCCTACTTTCTTTCTCTTTTTTTTTTTTGAGACAGAGTCTCAGTTTGTCACCCTGAGTAGAGTGCCCTGGCTTCATAGCTCACAGTAACCTCAGATTCTTGGGTTCAAGTGATCTTCTTGCCTCAGCCTCCCAAGTAGCTGGGACTACAGGTGCCTGCCACAACGCCCAACTCTTTTTAGCGACAGGATCTCAATCTTGCTCAGGCTGATCTAGGACTCCTGAGCTCAAGCAGTCCACCTGCTCTGGCCTCCCAGAGTGCTAGGATTACAGGTGTGAGTCACTGCTCCCAGCCTCATCCCCATTTCCTTAGTTCTTGTTACATGCAAAAGAAATCAGACAACAAAAGCATCTGTATGTAGGGCTAACTGAGAGGGAGAGAAAAGAACCTGGAGGCAGGGACCCTGTTTGGCAGCTACTATAATTATGGAGGTTATAAGAATCTGGACCAGCGTGTTGACACTGGGGAGGAACAAAAAAAAACTCCCAACCTGCAAGGTCTGCAGAGACCTCCAAAGACCTTGCTTGCTTTTCCTGACTAGCTGCAGTGGTAAAGCACATTTACACTGGACTCTGAAAGGACTCTTTTCTCCCGTATTCCACACCATTTTTGTCCCTCCCTCTTAGGGAAGCCCATCTTTCTAATGCTAGCATCTCACTTCCCTACCTGCCTGTCTCCCATACACTTCCCTAAGAAATCTTTAAGTACAGTAAGTATGGACACTGCTATGTTTGTATTAGTTTAATTTGGATGTTAATCCTTATTCAAAGCTAATCATCGTCCTTCAGAGTTGGGAACTCATCCTTAGACCTCACTTCAGTAAGCTAAAGAATTATTAGGAATATTTTGAACAGAAACCGTATTGAAAAGCATTAAGCAGTGGGTGAGAAATTAGTGATCAAGTAAATGAGTAAAGGGATTTAATCTCCCCTCTCTTTTTCTCTGTCTCTTTCTCAACATAGCAGTGAAAGGATAAGAGACTGGAGAAACTTATATTTCTAATTTAATTTCATTTTATTTTTAACAGGGAAAACCTGAACTTATTCATGAGCAGAAAAGAGGGTGCCAGGGAGAGGCAGGCATTTGAAAAACACGGGCCGGTGAGTGCCCATTTGTTAGATGACGGTCCTTGAGAAGTTAAGAAAGTTCAGGTAAAGAAGAATAGTAGAGGAATATCTTTGGGCCTGGGGAAGAAGACACAGGGGGCCGCTGACACCTTCTCTGAGAGAGAGAAGTAGAAGAAACGTGACAGATGAAGATGAGAAGGAGGTGGAAGTAGAGAAAATTGCAAGAGCTGGGTCAGGGTGGTCTTGTCATGAGGGAGGCATGGGGTTAAGGCCTTATAAAGGCTGGAAAGAAAAAGAAAAAGTCACTTGCAGAATGTGATAAAAAATTAACGAAGCATGAATATAAGAATTGTGGAGCAGTCACAAGGTCCCCGGTGGGAGTAGGCAGTATGGATTTATGGCAAATGCTGTTACCACTGCAGTGTGTCTTTGCAGTGGTCAGCAGTCCGAGGGCGTCCCACAGTTGGTAGCTCCCTCTAGCAGTCCTGACTTCACCAGGTCAGAAGCTGGAAGGACAAGGAGAGGGAGGATTCTTGCCCATCACAGAGTGGCTCATTAAGACAACAACAGGTCATGGGGTCTAGACTCTGTGCAGAGAGGCAAGTGAAACCAGCTTGTGGTTGATGTATTA
The DNA here is from genome assembly GCA_963573935.1 of Arctocebus calabarensis. Taxonomy (NCBI): domain Eukaryota; kingdom Metazoa; phylum Chordata; class Mammalia; order Primates; family Lorisidae; genus Arctocebus; species Arctocebus calabarensis. The sequence continues at coordinate 36,181 of CAUYON010110605.1, read as the reverse complement.
TGAGAAATGGGTGGGTTTGAGAGACTGGAAGTTACATTGATTATGAAGAACTGATGTTGAAAGTGGGAGGAAGTGGGACAAAGATTGTGTATATATGGAATAGTCATATCCATGACGGATGAACTTGTGTCTTTTTTATTGTGCTTGTACTGTCATACAGAAAACATTTTAAATGTTATAGAGAATTATTTGGAGCCTGATATTCAGAAGCAAATCACATCTTAACTTACGTCCTCTCTCTCTGCTCCAGTAATCTGGAGAAGTTCCCAGTTTACTCATTTGTAAAATAAGGTTAAAAATACCTCTTAGGGTGTCATGAGGATTAAATGAGATTAAAAGAGTGCAGTGCCCAAAATGTGGTGGGTAATGAAATCTTTTTAAATTTTATTTTATTCGTTTATTTATTTGAAGCAAATACATTTTTAATTGACTTTGATTTGTTAATTGCATTGTGGCTAGTGCTGGGACGATGGGCTCACTGCTACCCTTACTGCTGACTGGTTTCACCTGCGGCATTGCTTCCCTGCATTGGGTTTGGGTGGTTTTAGTAGCTAGTTTGTTGGTTAAAGCAAATGTCTGTAAGGCCAAGATTATGAATTCTGGCTCTCACATGAGTTAGCTACTGACACATTTGAGTCCCCAAGCCAGTTGTGTCACAGATACATCCTGGGGAAAACCTGGGAGCATACTTGGGTTTGTGCAGAATAGATTTGGGATAGAATTTATTTTCATTTTTCTCTATGCTGGGCAGCCTTAGACAAATTTTCACAAGGTGGTTTTCTGACCTGTAAAATCTTACGTGACTCTGTAGTGAATTACTAATCATGTTATGTCACCGGGGCATCCATTCTGAGTATGTGTTTAACTTTCTCATACCAGAAGCAGGGCCCAGGTGCCTTGGACACAGTTTCCAGTTCCATACCATGCCCTTTATAGCCAAGTCAGTGGCCAGAGATGAGAACTCAGAAGCATGACTCTTGCTTTGGATACTGACTTCCCCCCTTTCCGGCTGCTTCTTTGAGCTATTAGACCATCCACTAGGTAATAGAAATATCTCACGAATGACATCCACATTCAGCTCCCCTTCTTTTTTCCCAGTTTCTCTGCTACCCAAACCCCAATTTGACTGGGGGCTCTTAAAACAGGCTATCACGAGGCTCAAGTAAGAACTCTGACAAAATATTACAGAGTAAAAACACCATCCTAACATGTAAATGAAGAATAAAATCCACAGAAATCACTGCAGGGTATTACAGATGCAAGGCCATGCATGTTTCTATAAAAGTAAGCTGATTTTTCACATCTGCATTTCCATTTATATGTTACATTTCTGTCATGTTTCACCTCAGAGGGCTATGATATAAGAAAGGGGGAGATTCTTCCACCTACCTTCCTGTTAAGATTACTTTTTTGCTAAGTTCCCCACACCCTCCTTACAGTCAAGTCTAAGAACATTGAATAGTTTTTCATCTTTCCTGATGTCTTTTTCCATTGCTGACTAACCCCTTCCTCTCAAAACTTCCCTTTTTTTGACTTAAGTGATCATGTCCTTATATTATCACCCTTAAAACTGGGAGAAGTAAAATCAGCAGGAGGCCATATTAAACGCTGGTAGGTGTTGGGATAGTGACCGCTTCTAGAAGACAGACCAAAAATGTTAGGACGCTGGAGTTTGGGAAGGGGAAAGCAGAAAGGGGAGTAAAGCAGAATTCAACATAACTAAATTCATGGCTAAGAACTCTTCTACCACGTTTCAATATCGTAGGTCAATGGGGCGATCTTTTAAAGTGTGAGTTTAGTCAGTTTAGGACAATCAAAAAGAAATACTAATTCCCACCCTTTGTGTCTCAGAGGAGAAAAAGGCAGGGAAGGGAGGTGCTGACAGCTGTCTCCAATGTGAAAGTGAACTTGAAGGAGAGCGATGGGTCTTGTGTGTCTCACCACTAAGTCTGATGAGTAGAAGCAAGAGGAGACATTATTTCCATGAAATGTAAAGAGAATAAACAGAGCTTCCCAAAATGGAATGAGCTGCCCCAGGAGAGTGTGGATTTCCCATCACTGAAGAGCTCCGTGGAGGGAAGGGGATCGTGAGGTGGACGCAGCATAAAAGATACTGAAGTAAAAAGAAATTACATGACCACAAATTTCTTTTCCAACACTGAAATTCCCCTCTGCTTATCTTAGGAATTTTGTACTTGACCCTTCAATTTTTTCCCTCTCTATGCTCACTGCCTTAGTGAGGCAATGTTGGCTCACAAGTATTACTACTCCTTGACATGTAATTTTATAACATTCATTTCTAAAATCCATGCCTTGCCAATAGAAAAACCTTCAGCCAGCTCTCTGGACTCCCATACTCCGGTGTCCCCAATGGGACATGTACTTCTTCAAGGTCTCACCATGTCCAGGATAGCTTTTCTTCTCAAAGACCCCATTCCTGAAGTGTTCCCTTCTCTCAGGGTAAATAGGGTGCTTCTGTCTTTGAACCTGCCACGCACCGCAGATCCTGTATTCACATGGATATTGATATGCCAGTAGTTTTTCTCCCGCTATTTTCCGTATCTTCCTCCTTTGCATCCCACAACCGTCTCTCTAGTAGTTATGAATTGTCAACAGATACACAAATCCTTTTTAAGACTTTGCTCTTTCCTCTAAGAAACCATCCTTAAGACATACAGTTACTCGACTCCTCTTAGTATACTGCCACTCTTTAAGACTTCTATCACCAATCAAGTAAAATCCAAATTGCTGTACCTGGTTGTCACATGACCGTCGATAATTTGGTTTTACCTTACCTATTCTACCATATTGTCCTCCAAACCTCAATATGCACGCATACTAGCTTGAGGTATGGAGTCGAACAGTAAGTAAGATGTGGTTTTTGCCACAATTAAATTACTGCTGTTTCACGATCTTGATTCTTCTTAGACTAGAAGGCAGTTTAGAGGTCTTGGGTGTGTTGTCCACTTAACCCTAGTTGACTCATAAATGTTTTCACGTTTTGCACTTGACATTTGTCAAAAAAACACTGGCATGGTTATTGAAAGTCTAATCAGCATTAAATTTATTTTTGCCCATCACTGGGTGTTAAATTACTTCATATTTGTGTTTTAAGTTCATCATCAGTAAAATGGGAGACTGGCAGTGTCTACTTAATAGACTGTTAATAAGGATTAAATTAATTCAGCAATCAATAAAGGTCAAATAGTATTTTCGAGATTAACAGATAGATGCTTATTTCCTGAGTCTATTGCATTCACTGTATTAAAGTCTGTCTCTGGGAATTTCCTCCAAAACAATCCCATACCCTTAATATCCTCCGTGTCTTGATAACACCTTATCTAAATTAAGACTCATCTAAGTTTCAGACTCACACCCTTGATGAAACAGCCTCTACTTTTTCCTTCTCCACAAAGCTCTCTCCATCTTCTGAGCTGCCTTTGCTCTTAAACCCTATACCACACAGATCTGGTCTTTGATGTTGTTTGCATTTATTTAAGTTCTATAATATGATCCAAATGACATCATTTTAATAATTTGGGGAGTGGTGAGATCTTCCCGTGTATTAATATGATTATTAAGAGTAATTTAAGTAATGAGAACGTTGAAAATTCAGGACAAAGATGGCTAAGCCCTAGACCACAAATGGGCTGGAAATACTATACTTTAGGCTTTTATGTGCATTTAAACACGTACAGAGTATAGACCAACGGAGCTAGCTTAGTGAGATGATTTAGCAATTCTCAGAAGTTGTTACCAATGACCAGTATTTTGTTTATGTTTCGGGAAAACTCACTTAATAGTGAAAGTGAGAAATGTACAATCCATTTATATAACATACCCCCTTTCATTTGAGGAACTAAATTGAGGTATACCAAGTTTATAACCTATCTGAGCAGCAGAGGAAGTCAAGCCAACTTATCTGCCATAGAAAGGAGAAGTAACCCTTACTTAGTGAGCAAATAAGATGGACAGTATTTAATGTCCTAACAGCTGTTTAGGGCTGCTCATAATGCCGTGGAGCCCACACACAGTTCTGGAATTAAAATAAAAAGACCTTACAACCCCCATTTCTAAGATTTCCTTAACAGAGATAAAGATAAGTATTCTAAGCTATCATTCAGCCTGAAAGTTAAAATATCTTGAAAACTCTAATTAAAAATACAATAATGGCTTGGGAATAAAAATATTTTATAAATAACTGATGCAATTTTTATTAAGGTTAATGATTTTGAATCTAAAATCTTTTCAACATCTACAGATGAGTGACAGTTATTCATGCATAGGTGATTTTTTTAAGTGCTTTTTTTTCTCAAAGCAATGTTTTCAACTCAAAAGAGCTGCTACCTAGCATGACTTCCTGAGTTTAACTTCATGCCCTAATTTGTCATTACTGACTTGGTCAAAACCTTACACCATCTGCAGAGATCTGGGGGGAGGGATCAACAACAAAGATAATGACATAACAATGTCCCTGCCTCCTAATTGTATTCCTGGAGCTGATCTGGATTCTCAGCTAATCAGCTGCATTTTCTTCCCACCAGATGACACACCTATGGAAACAGTGGAGAAGGTAATGATCACCTTGCCGTGCCAGAAATAGAAGCAGAGGGGGCCAGACGCGCCTGACTTCGTAGGCATGAATTCTGCAATGGATTGGGAAGATTCTACTGGAATTTCTCCTCTTAGGTCTTTCATCACCTCTAGAGATGGGTCTAGGCCATGGATACTAAGGGTTTAAATCCTGCTTGGGACAGAAGATTCTTACTGAGACTCCTCTATTCTCATCTGGCCTAGAGTTCAGTCTCAAAGAGGGCCGGGCCCTCTTTGAAGACTTTCTGAGGAGTCTCATGGAGCACAGTGGACCCACGGCAGCCTCCCCAGCCAACATGCAGCAGGTGTAGCCCTGGCAGTCCCTGTCCCAAGTGTGCTTAGTAATAGTATAAATCTTTCTTATTAATCTTTGGATCAGCCAAATCCTCTAAAGACAGGAAAGAGCCAAAGCTGGATTGTGCCTTTCAGGATAAACCCTTCTCTGTCAAACACTGCACTGCTGCTCTGATCCATACTCTCTTGGTGAGCTTGGGGCACAATTGTAGTACTTATGAGTAAAGATTTTTCCAGGATGATTAACCTTTCCAGATCTTATGTTGTAATTTTGGTGACATATAGAGAAGTTGAATAAATAATAAATATTGAATGAATATCTCCATGTAATGATTTTCTCTATATTTTCATATAATCTCATAAACATTCATTTTATATCAGTTTTGAGATCTCTTGTACATCCGTAAAATTGACAAAATTAGCTAGAGATACTTTTGATAATAGATAATTTTGACAAAATTAGCTAGAGATATTTTATTCTAATAACTGTTAAAGGTATTAGACTAAATTTTTATTACCTACCTGCATTGAGGTGAAAAGGAAAAACAAAAGTACAGATAAATTCATTTGTTTTTACCCTGTTGATATAATCAAAGAAGTATACGGTAGGGTGGAACCTGTGGCTCAAAGGAGTGGGGTGCCCGCCCCATATACTGGAGGTGGCAGGTTCAAATCCAGCCCCGGCTAAAAACTGCAAAAAAAAAAAAAAAAAGAAGTACAGGATGGCCGTTAAGTTCCTGAGCAATTAAAAATATTATTTGTCTATTTTAAATTGCACATGATCTTAATGGCCACCCTGTATATGTGGTCAGACATAGAATAAGTCTTTTGTACATATATAATAACAGAGCTATCAGAACAATTATCCAGTTAGAACTTTTTTGTTTTTTGGCCAGAGCTGGGTTTGAACCTGCCACCTCTGGCATTTGGGCCGGTACCTTACTCCTTTGATCCACAGGTGACGCCCCCCCAGTCAGAACTTTTTAATCTTTTTTTTCTTCATGTGGCAGAAATTCTTAATTCATGCTGGTTTTGCAACAGCTTTTTGCGATTGCTAAGTGTTTGAATCTTTATAAGCTTCTTCTTAACCATGACTTGCTTGCAATTTTGTCCATTCATTAATCTTATCTGGCTGAGCATTACATCAAAGAAAGTCTCAAGTTGCTATGGATAATTGACAAAGCAGGTCCTTTATTTACAGATAACCAAAAATGCATTGAATTAGAAATAAGTCTCTGCATATGAATTCTTCTACACAGGCAAATAAGTATCTTAGCAAAATATTGATGTTTTGTAGGGGTTTCAGCTGAATGATCAGTCTTTGTTCATTTTTTCATTCACTAACTTATTTATTTAGTCATTCTCTCAACATATAATTTGTTGCATATTTATTATGTGCAAGGTTTTATTAGGTGTTATGATAAATACAGAGATGATTAAGTCCTAGTATTTGCTCTTCAGGGAGTTTGCACTATGACGGTTTATGACGGACACTGGACGATTGCACAACTGGTCAGAATTCAAGTTAAAATGTGACGTGTGCTATATCCTATTCTGGTAAAAGGTCACACACAGATTGGGGGAGGGAGAGTGACTAAGGCCTAATACAGCAATTCTCAACCTGTGGGTTGCAACCCCTTTGTAACAATGAAAGTACATCATGGCATTAGGAAGGCTGAGAACCACTGGCCTAACAGAAGATGTGGTATATGAACCAAAATTGAAATAGAATTTTGGCAGATAGAGAAAGATGCTGGTAAAATTTTCCAGGCACAGAAGATGGTTTTGGTCAAAGTCGAGAGGTAGAATGGACTGAGTAACTTTGTAACAACACATGTTCAAGTATGAAAGGAGCATGAAAGTTTGGGTCAGTTGTTAGCGGATGTCATGTTGAAAAATGAGGTAAGATTATGGAAAGCCTTGTGTTTCCCCCACAGGTTACCAACACACACACACACACACACACACACACACACTCACACACACATAAAGAGATTTAATTGTATTTAGTTGGAATGAAAACCAATGGTAGAATTTGAGTTAGAAATTAAGATTACTTTTTAAAAAAAATGGGCAGAAGAGCAGAATAGACTTTTCCCCAGAGAAAACATACAAACGTATATGAAAGGTGCTCATTATCACAAATCATCAGGGAAATGCAAATCAAAACCACAGTGAGATAACACCTCAAACTCCTTAGAATGGCTATCATTAAAAACACATGTAAGATCACAAACGTTCTCTAAGATGCCTAGAAATCGGAATCCTTACGTACAGTTGGGAATATAAAATGGTGCAACCAATATGAGAAAAAGTGTGGAACTTTCTCGAAGAATTAAAAACAGAAGTCCCATCTGAGCCAGCAAACTCACTTCTGAGCATTTTTGCCAAAGAAGTGAAATCAGGATCTGAAATAGATACTCTCATAGTCATTGCAGTGTTATTTACAACAATCAAGAGGTGAAAACAACCTAAACATCCATCAACTTAGGAATGAATAAAAAATAATGGTATCTACTTGCAATGAAATATTATTCAGCCTTCAAAAGAAGGAAATCCTGCCACTTACTTTAGAATCGGATGTTCACTGGATGAACCTGGAGGAAATTATGCTAAGTGAAACAAATGTCCCACAGAGGAAAACTATTGCATGATACCACTCACACGAGGTTTGTGAAATAGTCAAACATAAAGCAGCAGAGAGTAGGATGGTGGTTTGCCAGCCTCCGGGAGGGAGGAAGAGCTGTGGTTATTCAGAAGGGTATAATTTTCAGTTGTGCTACACTATTAAATTTTAGAGATCTTCTGTGCAACATTGTGCCTATAATTAACCATAAATCCTGTAGTGTCCATAAAATACTTAAAAATTTATTAGGATTTATTGGATCTCACATTATATGTCCTTACACAGTAAAAAGTAAATAAAGACTTTATTTAGCTAAAAACATCTACAATAAGAATTTATCTAGTTAGATTATTGGAAAGATTAATCTGTTAGTGTCAGAAAGATACAAAGAGAGTGCTAAAATCATCAAAGTGGATGGCAATAAGAACAAAGGCTAGAGTAAGTGTGAGAACGGATAAAGAGAATGGATATTTAGTAAAATAAAAGTTTATAGAACTTAGGCATCAATGGAGAAAAAGGAGAAAGGGCTGAGCTATGGGAGAGGGGAACAGAGGACAGACTAAGCTGACTTTAAGCTTTTATTTAAGCTCTTTGGGACAGTTGCTCAAGATTAATCTATTTACAGGGTCTCTGAGCATTTGTCCTCACAGTTACCACTGGAAAACCACAATGCTCATAATTGACTTTTCCCCTGGTTATGTGGTGTGAGGACAGTAACCCTGAAAAGAAGAAAGTGGTTCCAGACTTTCTCCTAGAGCTGCTACTATGTTGTATTTGAGACATTTCAATGAAGAATCATATTTACATGATTAAAAATGTGGCTCCTTACTCACTTCTAATTCACATTTTCCTAGTGTGTAGGGAATGCAGAATGATTCTTATATCACTTGATTACTCCAATAATCTACCTCTCTAATAGAGCAGACTATAATTTTGTGGTAACAAATACAAATACCTTATAAAAATAAAATCACAAAAGTTTACTTATTCAGAATTCTAACAGAACAGATTTTCTACGTAGACAAAACCACTAAGATATTTTCTGATCGGATCAACTCTTCAAAAGCTAAATCTATGAACTTTATATCTTGTCATTCTGAAACAAAACTGACAACACAATATAAGCCTAATTAAAAAATTTAATTCATAGGAAAGGAATAGAAGGAAACATAAAAATCTAAGTAGTGATTATTTATTCAGTTAATTAAATTTATTTTGAAATGGTAGTTTTCTCTATGTTTAATTTTCCTTACAATTACCATAAACTACTGTAATACTCAACACAAATATTCAAATAGATTTAAAACTATTTTACAATTCTACTTCATAATCTTTTCCTCATTTTTCAGTACATGAAACATTAATGAATAAATGTGATGGATTTATATATTTGAGCAGTTTGGAGAAGTACCATGCTTTGTTATTGGTAAATGCTGAATTGCTGACCTCGTCCCCTTCTGAGAAGCTTCAGGAGCTACCTTTGTAACATTTTGGTCACAAAGTAATCAAAGGATTTCCACAAACTGTCATTTATATTTTAACAGAAATATCCACCTGCAGGTGTTAAGTCTGTGAGAGCTTCCCTTTTATATCCCGATATACTTAGTCATTGCAAGGACAGAATAATATTATCTGCAGCTCTCCTCCTTCCCCCAGCAACATGCCAGCGCTGTCTTGTACTGTCTGAATTTTAAGCACATAGGACGTATTTCAGGTCAGCTACGGTGTTCGTCCATACGAGGCACGAGTGTGTGTTTTCAGACACTCCCTTCGGGTCTATGAGATTCTGCGGCAGCTTCTGACAAGATACAGCCCCCTGCCCTTGATTTGCTAGTTGAAGGGGTGCCCTCCGCTGCGTCTCTAGCATTTTCAAGGGCGTGGATTTGGAGGGTTTTTTTGTATTTTCTCAGCACTCATCCCTGTCCAGGACGTTAGCAATGTCTGTCCTTCATTCTGCCTCCCTGTTCTTTCATCTCCTGGTCTTTCTTGGTCAAAATGTGTCCCTCGTACATACAGTTGGGCATTGCTCAAGGCCTGAGATACGGTCTGAGGTAAGCTTGTCATTGTGGGCACCAGAGGATGCACTTAGCAGGCCGACACGGGACAGCCCACTGCACACCGCGGCTCTGGGGTCCAGCCTGCCGCTCCCGCGCTGCACCTGTACAGTGGTCACTGCTGGCGACTGCGACACCGTGGTGAGTGTTTGTGAATCTAAGAGTATTAAAACATAGATACCGCAGGCGACTGCGACACCGTGGTGGGTGGATGTGAATCTAAGTGTGTCAAAACACAGAGAAGGACACTACAGATACCGTGTAAAAGGACTAAATGCTACACCCGGGCACAGCCCTTCTCACGCGTGGAGCTTGCAGGACTGGACGTTGCTCTGGGCGAGTGAGTGGTGACTAAATGTGAAGGCCAAGGACATTATTGTGCCCTTCTGTAGACTTTATAAACACGGGAAACTTAGGCTACCCTAAACTTATCAAAACCATTTTTCTATCTTCAATCATAAATTCACTTTACTGCAGCTTTTTCATTTTATAAACAAACCTTTCTTAAAATTTTTGACTGTTTTGTAATAACTCTTAGCTTAAAAACGCACATCGTACGGCTGTACATAAGATCTACTTTCTTTACATTATTTTAGAACCTTGTTATAGTTGATAAATTATTTATTTATTTACTTAATTTATAAACTTATTTTTTTTTAAGACTAAGATACAAATACATCCATTAGCCTAGGCCTACACAGGGTCAGGGCCAAAATATCACTAATGACAGAAATTTCTCAGCTCCGTTACTATCTTAGGGGACCAGTGTCATGTATACAGTCTGTCCTTGACTGAAATGTCATTATGAGGCACGAGGCTATATATTTACACAGACACAATACACATTTACACGTATGTGTGTATAATATGCATATACAGTATTTGGTATGGGAAATAATTTTTAAAAGGAACTAGAAAATCAGCAAATACAAACACATCATTTCCTTTATTTTCCTTGAATTTTTGTGTTCCTCTTGTACAGACTTAGGTTTCTTTTTCTTATACTTTAAGGTACTCCACTCTTCTCTTATTCCTTCATGAACACATTATATTAAAATTAATTGTTCTATTATCTGTATTCTCTACCTCAGTGGTTCTCTAACTTTATCATGCCTCATGCTCATGCAGAGGGCCAGTTAAAATCTAGATGGCTGAATTCCATTCTCAGAGTTTCCAGTTCAAAAAGTCTGGGCTGGGGCCTCATAATTTGCATATTTAACAAATGCCCAGGTGATTTTGAGCCTAGCGACTTTGAGAACCATAGATTTAGGGCTTTTTCCCCCCTATGGTGTCATTTGAAAATGAATTGCATCATTTATGCCAATTAGATTGAGGTTTATTTTAAGATGAAAATTCCTAAGAGCAGTTGTGGTTTCTATTTACATCAACAGAGTCGTCTAGTTTGAGAACCACTGTCCTACGTTTTAGATGCTTCAGGAGCTGAGAGCACACGCATTGCGCAAGTTGCTCACCCCTCCCGCCCCCAGCCTCAGTCCAGGGAGTTCCGATTCCGGAAGTGCTGCCAAACCGGCCTCTGCCCAGAATACGGGTTTTACAACATATCTTCTGGGCATCAATTTGGTCACTTGAGATTGAACTAAAATTGGTGTTTGCTCATTAAAACGATCAGGGGTGCTTTTGAAAACGTACCTATGGTGATACTTCACTTCCAAAGTGATCGGGACGGGGTCCTGGCAGCAATTTTTTCTTTGTAACTTTCCAGGTGAGTCTGACATGCAGCCCAGATTGAGAACCACTGGGTGAGAGGATGTCTCAGGACCTTTCTAGCTGTACCTGGGGAAATTTTGAGTCTTCGGAATGCTGATTGGAGTCAGGATTCCTCTGATGCATGGGGGACTTTGACACTGTATTTGGCTTCTATTTCATTCTGGTTATTCTTTTCTTTTCTTTCCTTATTTCTCCTTTATTATCTCCAGTGACACCATCTTATAGGATGGCAAACCATTTTACTTTGGTTCTACCCTCACCGTCTTGATCTAACTTAGATCAAAGCGTTTGTGAAGTGAGCTCAGGGGGCCAAATACGAGCATGTAGTGAAGAAGAGGCAGAGCCCAGAGAGGCTTTGTGTTTTTTTCTTTTTTTGTTTTGAGACAGAGCCTCAAGCTGTCACCCTGGGTAGATTGCAGTGGCATCCCAGCTCACAGCAACCTCCAATTCCTGGGCTCAAGCGAGTCTCCTGCCTCCACCTCCCAAATAGCTGGGACTACAGGCACCCGCCACAACGCCCCGCCATATTTTGGTTGCAGCCGTCATTATTGTTTGGCGGCCTGGGCTGGATTCGAACCCGCGAGCTCAGGTGTACATGGCTGGCGCCTTAGCCCGTGGAGTCACAGGTGCAAAGCCCCCAGGGAGGCTTTGATGATCACTTGGATGGGCAACCTGGGAGGAAGGAAGTTCTCAGTAAAATGTCTGAAGTGAAATTCATCTCCAAACATAGGCTGTCTGTTTCATGGCATCTTGGGTTTTGCATAAACCTGGAAGTGATGAAGGAGAACTAACCCCGTCCCGGGTCTTCTCTGTGTCTGACAAAAATGGGAAAGGAACACTGTGCGGAGTTTCCAATTGTCAGTGACCTCTGAAGAAAAGATTACTCACTGAGGCTGCTGGGAAGGCATTTTAACTTCTGAACCAAATTAGAGACTGGTATTTAAATTTACCTACACCTGAGGATGAATATTGAAATAAATATATAACTATTCTGTAACGGTTATAAGAAAGATGAGATGAAAACCTAAATGTGGTAATTGCAAATAGAGGAAATGTTCGAGCTATAAATAAATTCTCAGATATAAATCATGATTTGCTACCAACGACCCAGTCTTCATCAGTTTATTTCAGTATTCATTTTCTGTTGCATAAATACACAGGGAATCTAAATTTAATATACACAAGATAGTTTTAAAAATGAATTTGTGTGACAGAAAGAAGAAAAAAGTAGGGTTTTTTAATTTCCTTTTTTTGAGACAAAGGATAAATAGCATAGTGCCAGATACCAACTCATTAAAGGAGCCCTGACTTAAGCATTATAGAAACTATCATGTAACAAATGATACACTTGTTACACACTCACAATATTTTAAAATTAAAAAAATTCATTAAAGGAGGCCCAAGCTTAATATAACTGTAATCTGAACACATTGTTCTTAATTTAAGAAATAGATAAGATTTAACTAATTTATAATACTTCTTATTCAACACTTTTCTCTTCAATGTGATTGGGTATTTAACAAATGTAGAAATTATCATAAAAAGGGGCCAAATGCAGCCTCATAACATGTAAACACTGACCTATATGTTTGAGCAACCATTATTGTTCTATTTTTTCCTAAAATTTTCAGAGATTAGAAAATTCCTGTGCTATATTTAAATCTACTTTAATATAATTTTTAAAATAAGGACACATCTGTTTTTCTTTCTTCTTTTCTGAAAGCACAACTTGTTTAACAATTGGCCTTCAGAATATATGTTATTTCCCAAAATCAGAGTGACCTGTTCAGCCTAATTAGAAGGTAATTAATCAATCCACTTGGTTCGGCCATGAAAGATAATTTACCAGTCAAGATCATCAGTATTCTTAATGATACTGTCTTTAATTCCAGGAAAGATTATCTCCCAAATTGAGAATAATTAAAAAAAAAAAAAAAAAACCCTGCCTAGAACAAGGCATATATATAAAGAAAAGCTATAAAATGTTATTTCTATAAGTTTTCAAGATTTTTAAAATAAATCTTTTTGTGTCTTCTTTAAAATAAATTCATTTTTGTTCATTCCAAAGACAAATTACTGAGATAAATGCTGATAGATGATATGAAATAATACTAAATATTTATAACATTGAAATGTCATGTCATAAACATTTTCTTTGCTGAAGAAACCCTTACTTTATAAAGTTAGCAAAGCATGTGTCTGAATTTTTACTGATGACGGTGATCATTAAACTTATTTATTTCAAGTGAAGAAATTAGTTCCAAAACATCATCTCATTCTAGTAATGCATTTATTTGCAATGCACATCCTATTGTTCTCATTTGTGACCCTATAAATGAAGAGAACATTTTACCTTTTCTACGTCTGACCATTCCATGTGGAGAAATCAAGACCTTTCCATACTTCTCTATGTTGAGTAATCCTGAGTTGCTCCCATCTGGCAGGTTACTAGCAACATTCATACCTATATCTGCTACCTACTCAGATTTAAAGAAATGATAAATGTCAGAGGTGTTGGACGCCCCAATTACCCTGACTTGATGATTTCACACTGTACATCTGTATGGAAACATTGCATGTACCCTATAAACAACTATTTTGTACTCAAAATAATTTTAAATAAAAAAGAAAAAGGAAATGAACTAGAGAAACATTGCAATTAGTTTCAACAAGACTTGGTAAAAGAAACAAAAACAGAAGGGAGAGAATGAAATTGTGAACTTCCTTAAGAAAAAGAGTGCTGCCTTCTTAGGAATGAAGGCTTTGCTTCAGGTCACCAAGGGTAACCTTTTCCCTTCAATACTGAAGAATGAGCGGATTATCTTTACATATAGAATGTTAGTACAAACCGAGCAATAGGGAGGGTAAAAGAATAAGTAACAAAAGCTGAAAAAAAAAATCTGGTATTGGATAAATGTAACTCTATGACCAACAGATAGAAAATATATGGAGTTGGACTGTTAAATACTAGATGTTAAGTTGAAAATGTTAACAGAACTTTCTTACAATTAGAGATTCTGAAGCTGCCCCAGGAATAATATGTCCAATATGTCCAAGGACGTGATAGGTGATAACTGCACCAATGTTCTGAGGGTTATGGACTCAGTTTTTCCAGTGACTAATAATTGCCTGAAAAGGTAAAGAGAACTATATATATTTTCTCTAGATAAATGTTAAAAGCAAACTAGTCACTGAAATGTTACATTAATTCAAACTTGTTATTAATAATACATATTTTTCTTAGTTTTTAAATTTAAAGTTCATCTGAAGATACGTAAATAAAACCGTGGAAATAGGAGACCTTGATGTTTCATGATGCCACTCCCTCAAGTTCATGTTCAACTGCCTTTCTTGGTTGTACCTGCAGAGGTAAATTATACTTCCTGCGATCTGTGGCTTTCATAAACTCATAGTTACTGATGTTGACAGATTTCAACACCTCTGTCTATCTTACAATGTTTAGCGTTGTTTGATTAACAGAAATACACAGAAAGCACAGTTAAATCTGAATTTCAGATAAACAATGATTTTTTTCTTAGTATGAGTATGTTCCAGTGAAAAACTCTTTGCTGTTTATCTAAAATTCAAATTTCACTGGATGTTGGACCCTGTAACCAACCTCCTTACTCTGAGCAGATAGGCTGCATCAAAAAGAAAAATTTAAAATCTATAGCAGTACACATATTCACATTTATCATGTTCTCTTTGGCATCTATTGCAAAGAAAAGACATACTCAATTTTCCTATCCATACCCAATCTTTCCACTTTTGGTCTCATCCTTTCCTACCCTTTCTGTGGTAAGTTAATAAATAACTCATCCTTTCAATTTTCTGTATATTCAACTGCTTTCTCTGTCTCTCTCTTTCTGAGTCAAGGGTATTCTGAATTAAAAATGAAAACAAACTGTCTGTTATCTGAATTTCAGTATCTCTTGCCATGCTTGGGAAGTTCTCCATGGAATATTATGCAGCCTTAAAAAAAGAGGGAGACTTTACCTCTTTTACATTTACATGGATGGAGCTGGAACATATCCTACTTAATAAAGTATCTCAAGAATGGAAGAAAAAATATCCAATGTACTCAGTACTATTATGAAACCAATTTACAATCACTCACACTTGCATATGAAGAATAGATCACAACTACGGCCCAGGATGAAGGCGGGGAAGGGGGGGCTGGGAGATCGAGGGAGGGTGAATGGTGGGATCACACCTATGGTGCATAATGCAAGGATACATGTGGGCTCTATTAGTATAGAGCATAACTGTCTTAACACAATAATTACATAAATGAGATGAGGTATATATTAAACAGTGTGATGTTAGTGTTCCTAATTCTATACGAAATCAGCACATTATACCCATAAATGCATTAATGTATACATGATCTATGTGTTTATGATTTAATAAAAAAAGAAAACAAAAGGCCCTTGAATTCGCATCTCCCTCTATTTGTTACATGTTCTCTTTCCTTTGCACATGCATGGGTTTTCATCCTGTGTTTTTGGCCTTTCCGCTTCTTTCCTCTGCTGCCTTATTTTCCTCCCCCAAGGCCATTAGATGTTTGTGGCTATTCCATGGGGTTCTCCATGCTCTGATTTCTCATTACAAATTTCCCATAGAAGATGGTGACGATCACCTCCTGTGTATTTAAGACTTCCTAATCTTCATACAAAAACAAGATATTTCTTCTGACTCTAGACCCTTATATTGAACTGTCTCCTGGATATTTTGCCTCATTCCTTAAACTGCCCTGTCAAACACCTGAACTCATCTTCCCCTTTTGATCTGTCTTTCAAGCAGTGCTTTTTCTCAGTGATGCTGTATCATACCCATTTTCTAACTCAAAGACTCAAGAGCACTTATATAGATAAGTTATCACTGATCATAATTTGAATCTTGCCTGATTTACTTTCAAAATATTTTTACTTTTTTTTTATTTTTTGAGACAGAGCCTCAAGCTGTCACCCTGGATAGAGTGCTGTGGCATCACAGCTCACAGCAACCTCCAATTTCTGGGCTCAAGCGAGTCTCTTGCCTCTGCCTCCCAAGTAGCTGGGACAACAGGCGCCTGCCACAATGCCTGGCAATTTTTTGGTTGCAGCTGTCATTGTTGTTTGGTGGGCCCAGGCTGGATTCGAACCCACCAGCTCAAGTGTACATGGCTGGTGCCTTAGCCCATTGAGCCACAGGCGCCAAGCCTCAAAATATTTTTAAAAACCCATCCACTTCTTTTTATTCTCTCCCAAATCCCAGGACACAGCCATGCTTTCTAGTGTCTAGTCTCCTTTGGTTTCAGTCTTGCCCCTACTAATCAATTTTCCACAGCTGTTCAAGTGATCTTCCAAAATACAAATATGATTGCTCAAAATCCTGTGGACACTTTGCCCTTGTTATTAGAAAAAAGTCCAAACTCCTAACTTGGCTGGAAAAGAACTCATGAGTGACCGTCTGCTTGGCTCCACTGAAATCCTATTACACCATGTCTTACACATGTCAGCATGCCCGGACAGGCCATTGGCTTTTCCTGGGACAAGCTGGCCCTTCTCTTTGCTTGGCTTCCTTTTATTGTACAGGTGAAACTTACTAAATGCAGAATATAAATGTCTTAACACAATAACTAAGAAAATGGTATGAAGGCTATGTTAACCAGTTTGATGAAAATATTTCAGATTGTATATGAAATCAGAATATTGTACCCCATGATTGCATTAATGTACATCACTATGATTTAATAAAAAAGAAAAAAAAGAAAGAAATTTCTCCCTTAGTTGTTATTTTCTCGGGGAAATTTACTTTGTTCCACTAAATGCAAAGTATTTCTTTGGCTGTAGTCATGATTTTTTTTTTTTTTACATTTGCTTGTTTAATTATTTTTTCTTACCAACTGGAGTATTAGTTCATAAAGATGGAACCATTACTGTCTATGTCTAGCTTCTAGGACGTTGCCTGGACACAGAACAAATTCTCAATAAATGTTATTTCTTCTATAAATAGATAAATAAATGAATACACAGACATGATGATGAGGGTCAAAAGGTCCACTTTGAGAAAAATCTTCATAGGATCTAAGGCCTCTTATTCAAAAGTTATGTAAATCAGTCTTACAAAAGCCAATGCTTTGTCAAAAAGCATGATCTTATTCTTTAAAAGTAAGCTGCCATAAACATTTTGAGTTTTAAGAAATTTCTTCTCTCCTTTTCCACTCTCAATTTAAAGTTATTGTAACTTGTAAGAATAAAATGAGTTAAATATATATATATATTACTATTTTCACATCCAATATCTCCTCAAAAATCTTTCCTAATAAAAAATGTGAATATATTGGGACAGCACCTGTGGCTCAAAGGAGTAGGGCACTGGCCCCATATGCCGCAGGTGGTGGGTTCAAACCCAGCCCTGGCCAAAAACTGCAAAAAAAGTGAAAAATATATATATAACATACAAAAACTACAGAATAATAATATACAGTATATCCCCAAACTCACCATCCACCCTAAGCTAGAGCTAGAATGTTACTAGGAGTTATCACTTACCTCTGGGCTCTTCCTCTCTTAAAGAAACTAGTGATAGAATTCAATCTTTCCTATTCCTTTTACCCTGTACTACTCAATTCCCATTAGTGTACCCTTGATTTTTCTTAACTCTTCTTCAAGCATTCACTGATTGTGAAGCTGTTCCAAAGGTTCTGTTTGAACAATGCCTGGATTATTCTCCATATTGCAGAAGGTGCAAACAGGTGTAAGACATGACTTCTATCTTTAAAGAGTTTATTCTATAGGGGAAAGATAGGGAACACACACGAAACTAGAGAGTAATAGTATAACTAGAAATGTGATGTTTACTCTGAGAATTATGGAAAATCCAAGAAGGAAAAGATAGCCATGGGTTAGAATAGCTTCAACAAGCTTCACAGAGGAGAGTGGAAGTTAGGTGAGTATGGAAACACGTCTAAACACGAGCAATTGGAGATGAGGAGAAAAACACTCAGGAAAGAAAAGAACTGCATTTGCTGGTGATGTAGTTGAGTATTATTGGGTGTTTTTCCTCTGGTCATAATTCTTTTTTCATTCCTCCTGGTATTGATGCTGTTCTTTTTGCTGTTGAAATGTCCTTTCTCCAATTCATAAGATTCTGAAGGAGTTACTGACAGCTGCATTTTAAATCCACCCTTTCCACCCAAAGGACTTGGTCCAAGCATAATGTTCTATGTCCCTGGTGACAGTGCTTGACCAAAGATCGGGCAGGCTTACTATATTCCTCCCTGGGATTTCACATGCAAGTGCTTGAAGAGAACATTTCTCTTTTCTGTGAGGCCACTGCTGAAAAAAAATGTAAGCTCGAAGCTACTTCTTGCCAAACAGTTTGAGTTTCTGGAGTCCCTGAAGCCATATGTAGACCCGATTTTATTATTTCTGTGGTTCATACATCCTTTTGTTGTTGAAGATCATTTGAAGTGTTTGCCAATTTTAACCTGATGGAAATGTCCTTAACAAAACAAGTGGCAGGCCCAAGGGTGGATGTGGAGAGAGGTGGAAGATGTGAGAAGAACCAGAATGCAACAACAGGAAGGAGAGAGGAGGCGCAGTTCAGACACAGATTTCTAGAGCAATAAATGATAATAGTTTGTTGGAGACTGGACACATCCGATGCAGAGGGAACAATAGTCAGACTCGGACTATTCAGGAAATGTGTGGACTCACGGGTAGAAATGGAGGTAGCTGGGATGAGGAAGTGGCAGTCACATCCAAGGCAGTCGATGTGATTTCCTGGTCAAGTGGGGACTTTGTCAGTCTGTAGTTACCATAAAAGGACCCACTATACTGGTGTGATGGTGTAAAGTACAGCAGAGTACCCTTGTTATGCTTTGTGTCAGCATTCAAGCAAATATGATAAAAAATTATGGATGTCCATAAGCTGGCTTCCCAAATTTATCTTTTTGATTCTTTTTTCTCCTCTCTCTTCCCCCTCTAAAGCACGAGATGAATTTGCATGGAACAGTGGTTCTTAAAGTGTGAAAGTGTGGTCCCTGCATCGAGGCATCTATATCCCCTGGGAACATTTGAGAAATACAAATTCATGGGCCCAACCCAGAGTAAAGGAATCAAAAAATGTAGGGGTGGGTCCAGGGAGCTGTGTTCTAACAAGTCCCCCAGCTCATGCTGGTGTCCACTAAAGTTTTACAACTGCTGATATATTTATGTGTTCTTTCCAGGGAGAGTGAGGCAATCCAACACTGGGATTTCACATAGTAAAAATATTTCCTTAGAAAAGTACATTTCCATAAAACTTTTTGTGTGTTGAACATGTGTTATCTGCCAGGCATTGTTCCAGGTAGTGTGCATACAGCAGTGAACACATTTGATAGTTAATCACAATAATACATAGTACAATATTTTTAGCAATTTAAAATTACACTGTGGAAGTGACTGCCAGAGGGGACGAGTGTTGGTCAGGGGTCAGGAGGATGTCCCTAAAGAAATGACAATTAAGTCAAGAAGAATGGGCAGAAATGAATCTGATGAAGGACCAAGGGGGTAATGTGAAGTCATTCTAGGCCCTGGAAGGGAAAGGCCTGGACACTTTCTGGAAATTGGAAAGAGACAGCATGGATAGGTCATGATTACGGTGGGAGTGGAGGCTGGAGAGGCAGATCCGATAGAGAGTTCTTATAGGCACTTAAAAATAGTAAAGATTTTGCATTTTCTGCTGAAGACTATCTAGGGGCCACTGAGAAATTTCAGTCTTGGGCTAATGTGATCTGATTCATGGTGTGGGTTTGTTTTTTTTTTAAATGTTAATCTTTGATAAAAAAGGCAATGGTTTTCCTGCTTTACATAGCCATGAGCATAGTAGTATGGTGACTTACATTTCCTCTAAGTTATAATTGGCTGATAGAGACACATTGAACAAGGCTGTAATGAGGGTGGGAAAGAGGGTAGACAGTCTACATTGGGACCAAATGCCAGGAAGAGAAAAGGAGGAAGGGCCTGGGAGATTCTTCCGCTTTGTGGTTGTGGCTGAGACTGGCCCTGCCTATGCATGTCTGAAGCAGTGGGAGTGCAAGTTCATAGGAATTGCTGCTTTTCTCGGGCGTCATCTTCACCTACATAGAG
Organism: Arctocebus calabarensis; assembly: GCA_963573935.1. NCBI lineage: Eukaryota > Metazoa > Chordata > Mammalia > Primates > Lorisidae > Arctocebus > Arctocebus calabarensis. Next base: position 15,770 of record CAUYON010110605.1, on the reverse strand, counting down.
GACTTGGTGCTCAGGTTGTATCTGTCTGGAAGCTTTTCTCCTACATATGCTGTCTTAGAGAGATTTAATTCACTTTCTGGGCCTCACTGTCACCTCCTTGAGAAAGATTCTCAAATCTCTGTCTCCCCTGACTTTGAGAAGATTTTCTATGTTTGATATCTTTTGTGCTTTTGCCTCATGCTAATCCGCTGTGTTAACAAGAATTGCACACGTGCAGTTGGTTAGTGTCCGGCTGTGTACAGTTCACTAATGACTGAAAAATTATGCACACCCAGCTCTGACTGCTCTCCTGCAGTCAATAGCATGTTACCGTCTGCTGGAGAGCTGACCTTGTAATGTCATGGTAACCACAAACAGCCTGTCTGTAATTCAACTCACTATGTCGTCCCCAAATCCCCTTGCCTCTGACCTCTCCTTCCTTTGCTCATTAATACCCATGCTTACTGCTGTCCCTGGTTCCACAATTTGAAGTCATCCTTGGTTACCCTGTCTTATGCTGTCACCAAACCCCAGCACTAAGACTGTCCCTCTTCACTTGGGGGCGTGCCAGTTTGCCATTTGTCTTTCTCCTTCATTGCCCAGGATCATCTTAGAATCCCAGTTAACTCAGCAGGAAACTTCCACCTGCCACTCCTCCCAAATCTAGGTCTCCTTCTCAGTGTAACCTCAGGGATACTGGCGGCTACTCTGTGTATCTGACTCTTCATCAAGCCTATTTCATTTAGCAAAAGTTTTTCTGAATTATATTTTACAGTGTAAATTTTTTCTAAAGGACTATGAAAAGGCTGCTCTGTAAAAGAATCGTGAGGATTCTCTGGTTGAAGACAGGCTGAGGGAGCACGATCCCTCTCTCCTGCTCTCAGCTGCCTCCTTTGAACTCAACAGGTCCATTGGGGCAGCTTGAAAACATGAATTTGCAGAATAAGCAACTGAAATGATTTCTTTTCTTCAAAATGTCTTTTCCTTCCTTCTTTCTTTTTTTTAGAGACAGAGTCGCACTTTGTCACCCTTGGTAGAGTGCTGTGGCATCACAGCTCACAGCAACCTCCAGCTCTTGGACTAAGGCGATTCTCCTGCCTCAGCCTCCATAGCTGGGGCTATAGGCACCCACCATAGCGCCCGGGTATTTTTTGTTGTTGTTGCCGTTTGGCCAGGGCTGGGTTTGAACCCACCACCTTTGGTATATGGGGCCAGCACCCTTATTCACCAGGCCAAAGGCGCTGCCCTCTTTCTTCATTTTTGTTAAATTTCAGATTAATGTAAGGGTACAAACAACTAGGTTACAATGTCTGCATTTGTTAGGTAAAGTCCCTCTTGTAGTTGTGGCCTGGACCCAAGAGGTGTGCCATGTACCCTTACACTGTGCCCACTAAGTGGGAGTTCACCAGTCCCTCTCCCTCCTCCCTCAGCGTCTTTTCTTAAAAAATATTTATTATCAATTTATACAAACCTTCCTACCCAGTCACACAAGTTCATGTAAAATTCTGAAATGCCCAATGTCAGTCCATCATCCTTGTTTGGGATAATATTTCCGCTGCCTTGAGTGTCTGGAATGCCATCCACGTGTCTCCTAAATCCCACTTTTCTCAGGCCAGTCCTCCCCCTCCCTAAGGGGTTTCTAGATCATCCCAAGTCAGCAATTTTTCTTTCTTCATCTGCTGCAGTATTCCTTTCTTCCATTCAGCCTGCACTATCTTAGACTTTTGTCTTTTCAGCTGTGTATTAAATCTCTCTCACTTAGATAATAGGCTATTTAAGGGAAGGATCAAGTTTTTTGCTGCTTTTTATCCTCTGCATCTAATATTATATAATATACTGCCTCTAGCATTTGCTTAGTTGTATGTTTTGATGATAACTCACAGCAGGAAATACTACCTATAGGCATTTGGATCTCACCTTCATTAACGGAAGTCTAAGTTAAATATCCTGTCTTTGAAAATGCTTCTCCAGAGGATTGCTTTTAAGTTAGGAGAACAAGCCACCATGACTTTAATTACAAGCCTTACTTTTTTCTGCAATTGCCATTAGGCCTGCAGCTAGCTTCTTTGCCTGCCTTTCATTAAATTATGTTGGAAGTTACATTTGGGGACTATCAACAAGTGCAGAGCTATAAGCAGTAGTGTTTTAGCCCATCCCCCAACTCTTCAGCAAAGATACACGTGAATCACATTCTAAAAGTTATAAGAAACTTACATCAAGATACAAATCAAATGGTACCACTTCCCTTTGAAATCCTCCTCGGTCCCTTAGCATGTTGGATGTGGCTCTGTGTAGTGCGGCCCTGTCCACCTGCTTGTCCTTGTCTCTACCATCCATCCCCCCACTCACCACATCCTGGCTGTGTTCTCAGCCTTTCAGTTCCCTGGACTGACAGACGTTTCCCTCCTCCAGCTTCCTGCTAGCGGCAGGCTCTGCCTGGATGGTCGTCCCTGCTTCTTTCCTATCAATGCCTGTCATCCTTTGAGCATCAGTCTGCTTGTCATTTCCTGAATAGAGTTCTTCTCTGATCTCCCAGAATAGGTTAAGCTTCCTTGTTCCGCGCTTTCAAATTCCTTGTCATGATGGCAGTTATATATTAACTATGAATTCACTTGTCTCTGTGGCACCCATTAGGCTATAAGTTTTAAGCCTGTGCAAATCTTATGCACTATAATATTTCACTGCCTGGCAGAAAACCCAATGCACAGTAGAGGCTTGAATACATAAATGAATGAGCATTTCATGAAGAACTATCCTGAAAGAATTTCAGAGAAAAAACCATTCTAATATTATTCACATCCAGAGCTTAATTCTCCTTCTTGCTCCTTCCCTGAATGGACATGGGTAGCAGCCTCTGAGTCACGTAATTCACATGAAACACGCACACATGTTTTATAAAGTAACTTCCACTCTTATGAAAACAAACCAACACAACCCAGCATTGTGCAATGCAAATCTTCACTTGTTCCCAAATAGTTTGTTATTGGGTACAATACGAAAATTCAAACAATACCTGTTTTTGTTTAAAATTATCTCATTTATGCCTACTAGCATGGCTTTTCTTGTAATTCTCTTTAAAACTCATTTTGAAAATGTATGCGGTTAGGTAAAAAGTGCAAGAAAGCATTCTCATAGCCATGAAGAGTCCACGTGTTGAAAGCTTTTAGTATTATGTGTAAGATTATCAGTAAATTTAAAGTGGTCCCCTTTCCTAAAAGTACCAGCAACCCCACTGATATGTTCATGACCTGTTTCTGTGTCCTTTTAGTCTTGAATTACCCTGCTGAGGCAGACAACTGGAGAACAAATTAACACCAACTGCAGAGTTTTTCTGATATAAAAAAAGTCTGCCCTTAAAGAACGTGAGTCTTGAATATCTTTCTGTCAGGGGTGCCAGCCACCCTCCCAATTTCCACCACAGGTTTCACCTTCTCTCACTCTGAATGTTTCCACTATTATAGTCTTAACTAGAGCAGGTACAAGATTCAACTGGCTATTCACTCCCTTTATGAGGATAAACCATTTTTCAATTAAAAGGAAGGGAAGGAGAAATCTAATTCTATTCTACAAAAGATTACAAAGCCATGGATACTTCTGTATTATTCTTCTCACACTCACCTTTTCTCCTTTTATCAGCATAATAGCCCATAAGAAAAATAGCAGTGTAAACAAATGGTAACAGTGGAGCGTAAATATGAAACACACACCTAACTCACAGAGAGAAGAAACATCAAGCCTCTCTTCATAGTGGGACTGACCTGCATATTTCTAAATTATCAGACCCATCATCCCAAGTGGCAGGAGGCTTCTGAACAGGGCTGTTCACCCGGAGCCCTGCGTCTTCCACGAACTTGCTGCCTTCTTGAATTGGCAGTATTTCAGTGCTGGAATCTGTTTCTGAAAATCTCTTTTTTGTGATTGCATTTTGCCTGAGACTTCGCAAGAGCTGAGAATCTGTGTGGTGGTATCTGCCTTGGCTGCTCTCATGGTTCCTGGAGGATCTCTTAATGTCCAGGGACCCTCCAGGCAGGGAAGGATCACATTCTTGGTACCTGGTGCCTTTTCCTCTGCAGAGATTTAGAGAGCAGCTCTCACAGTCGGTCGGCTCTTGCTGCTTTTTACCTTTGGATCCCAAATCCACAAGCTCAATTCCGTTAGGTGTAGAAGACCCATCTAAGTTTTCACATGGTCTGTTATTATTTCTCCTCCTCCTTCTCGACAGTCTGAATTTAACCTGGGCTCTTCTTTTTGCCTGAACCCAGTGACCCTCATCTGTAGCAGATGAATCTGAAGAATCTGTATAAAGCTCCCTCCACCTGGGGCTTGAGATTTGGAGGTGAAAATCACTTCTTCTCCCTTTTGTTTGTTCTTGTGCATGCTCATATCTCTCAGAGCCCCTTCTCCTCCTCCTAGGTCTCTGTTTCACTGGTTTCTTACCAGACTCCTTCCTAGCAGGGCTCAGCACCGTGACAGGGGTGCAGTACTCAAATGCCTCTTCTGACATGTCATGCAAGATGGCAGATCTAGACAAAGTGGCAGGCAAAGGATGGGAAGGAAATGGGAATGGAGAGGACGACCATGGAGAAACAGAGAGAGAAAACGGTGAAAATGATAGCATGGACCAGAAGCTCATCAATAAAGGTCAGTTGAAGAAAATGGACTAAATGAAAAAGTAACTAAGCCAGGATCACTGTCCACAGACAATGCAAGGCAGAAGCAAGAGCCACACAATCTCAGAATAAAAAGCAAGAATTCAAAACACCGATTGGAACAATATTGAGTAAGATCATTTGCTCAGCACTCACCTGCAGATGTCCTGAGTGGATGGACAGACAGACAACCTTGATTGGCTCCTGGGAGCTGTCCCTGTTGTTGGGCTGCTTGCCTGGAGAAACAAGTTAGATAATTTGGCATCTTGGTTAAGATAATACATGGTCGATATCCTGCTTTTTTTCCACATATTTAAAAAATTACAACAAACGTGGCTGTCGGTCATGTTGCTTATAACGCAGTGCACAGAATATAGGAAGTCAGAGGGTTCGTGTTGCAAAAGTAAAACTTATTTGAGGAACTTGGGACAGCTGAGGTGCTGTGCTATTTTGCTGTTACTTCATTTATGAGAGAGGAAGATGATCCCACAAGTTTCTATTCTACTTACTGTAATCATTTGAGTGGACTAGCTCAATTTACTTGGGAAAAAAGGGAGTGACATTTGACGCTCCTGTGGTGTAAGGGGCTAAAGTACTATTACTGGACAAAGATGATAGTAATCTGGGAAGCATCAATAATCAAATAGCCATTAGATTACTATAGAGTGCCTGGAGCCAACACCAAGGCAGATACTGTATTTTAAAACACTGTGTAATATGGAAAGGCCTGCAAATATCACTGTTATTGTTTCATTATTGAAACTAATAAGCCCTATCCATTGCCACACTACTGACCCTTTATATCTTTTAACCCTGTGACCATGATGAGACTGAGAATAATAAAGCCTGAAATAATTCAGATATTAGAACAAAGTTGAGTACAATTCACCAAATTTCTTCCTTTGAAACCCATTTTATTCATGCTCTTTGACTTTAATTTTTGTGTTTAATACAGAAGATGATGGATAAATCAAAAGCTAGAAATGTAAGGATCACTTACTGTGCGCCAGAACTTCTGTTATGGTTTTATCTACTCTCTCTTTAATTTTTACAATAATCTTAAAAGTGGGAAATTATAACTAACAGTTTTGAGTGACTGTTATGGGCTAGTCATTGATCTGAGCCATTTTCATATATTTGTTAATTAATAAATTAAATGTATGTGGTAGGTACTATAATTATTTCCATGCTGCAGTTTCTGTAGGAACTGAGAAATTGAGGCTGCTTCTCGCTAATAGGTGTTAGAGCAGAGATTTGGACCAGGAATCTGGTTTTACCACCTGTTCGCTAACCCACCAGTAACACAGCTTCTCCTCCTTTACATAGGAGGAGACAAGGAAGTAAGACTTCCAGATTCAGGCCACAGGTCTGGATGTATTATAAATCAAGTACATGATTTTGCTACCAAGAAAATAACAGTTAACATAGAAAGACTATCCCAAATTTCAAAGTCATTCTAAAAAGTTCATATATTAGAGATACATACTAATGATTGTGTGATCCAAAGACAGAGAAACTAATTACAACTCAAGATGTCAGCAAACATGTGAAGGGAAGGTATAATAGGCTGAATGATAGTTCCCCAAAGATATCCACATCTTAATCTTTGGAAATTGTGAATATGTTTTCTTACATGGCATAGGGACTATAACAATGTGATTAAGTTCATGATTTTGAGATGAGGAGATTATCCTGAATTATCCTGGTAGGCCCAATGTTATCATGCATATCCTATAAGAAGGACACAGGAAAGTTAGGACCAGGGAGAGAAGAAGAAGAATAGAGATAAGAAAGGAGGGAAGATGGTGGCTTTGAAGGCAAAAATAGGAGTCTTGAGCCAAAGAATGCAGGTGGCCTGTGGAAACTAGAAATATCTAGAAAATGGGCTCTCACCAAGGGTCTCCAGAAGAAATGTCATCTTGCTGAGGACACCTTGGTTTTAACCCAGTGGTAATAAATCTGCATTGTTTTAAGTCAACATATTTGTGGTAACCTGTTATACCAATCATAGAAGATCAAAGGAGATATTTTAGCTAACACTAAAAGGCAAATAGGGGTTACTAAGTAAGATACAAGAATATTGTGGGCAGAGGAATCAATGAGAGGGAAGAATGACACTCTCCACCTTCTACAGTAGACTAATAGATACATGTACACTTCTGATTTATGATTTTCTTAGTTGTTTTATTATCAGCCCATGAATATGATGTATTTTAAATTTTTATACAGTGTCTTTAATTCTCAGTCCATTTTTATATTCTCCTTCAACGTCTGTGTCTAAACTTACTTCTTGAAAAAGAGAGGAGGGACTCAAAGTAGCTGGATTGGCTCAGGGCCCAGAGGGATTCCTTACTGCAGGGAAAAGGTGAGTGGGAGGTTCCCAGCAGCCCACATTCCTACCTCAGATGCCTGCAATCCTGGTTAGAGGAGAGCCCTGCAGCCTTCACAGGCCCTGAGCCAGGTTTAAGAAGCTTTTCAGAAACCACGTGACTGCACTGTCTCAAAGAGGAAATTGACACTGTGTCTTCCCCACCTCCTGGGACCCAACCTGTTGTAATACTGGACCATTTCCAGAACAGAGCCTCCACTTGCAGACATCCTGATCTATGACTAACATAGTCCTTGTATGTTCTTATCTCTGGGGCTTCACTGACTTTATCCCACATCTACCCAGAGGGCTGCAGCCTCATAACACTAACTAAACCCAGCAGTGTAGCTGCATTAAGGTCACATGAGTGCTCACAGCTCTTACACCCTGGAAGTGAATCATGGAGGCTTCCTCAGGATGTAGGAAACCAAAGTGTGTGATTTTCAGAACCTGAGAACCTACACTGGTGCTTGGGTCCCCACCTGTGTAGCCATCTTGCCCCCTCCAGTGGCAATTCCCTCTCCTAGGCACATAAGAGATTAACTGTTAAAAGTTAAAGAGTAAGTGAAAATCCTAAAAGCATTGAAGGAAAGTGTCAAGTCACAAGTAGGGGAACCTCCATCAGACTACCAACATAATTCTCAGCAGAACGTTTATGGGCCGGGAGAGAATGAAATGATATACTCAAAGTGATGAAAGAAAAAGAAAAAAATGAGCCAAGAATATCATAGCCAGCAAATCTACCCTTCGGAAATAAAGGGGAAATAAAGGAGAAATAAAGTCTTTCACAGACAAGCAATAACTGAGAAAAATAATCACCACTAGGCTGATCCTATAAGACATGCTTACGAGAGTCCTAAATCGGGAAGCAAAAAGACAATTGGTATCATCATGACAACATATGAAAGTATTAAACTCACTGGCAGAGAAAACACCCAAATGAGAAAGAGAATTCAAATGTTGTCACTGTAGAAAATCATCAAATGACAAAGATAAGCAAAAAAAAAAAAAAAGAAAAGAAAAGTAAGAAAGGATATGCAAACCCTCCTAGAAAACATTTAACAAAATGACAGGGTGAGTCTTCACCTATCAATAACAACCTTAAATGTAATTGGTTTATATTTCCCAATTATAAGATATAAAGTGGTGTAATAGATTAAAAGAAAAACAAAAGACTATGAATTGCCAAAGTCATACTAGGCAAAAAGAACAAAGCAGTAGGCACCATCCTATCTGACATTACAATACACTACAGGGCTATAGTAATCAAACAGCATGGCACTGGTATAATAACAGAACACAGAGCTCAGTAAAACAGAATAGAGAACTCAGAAACAAATCCATGATTTTACCACCAACTGATTCTCAACAAATACACCAAAACATACATCAGAAAAAGAACAGTGTTTTCAATAATTCATACTGGGAAAACTGAATATTCATATGCAAAAAAAAATCTAAGCCCCTCTCTCACCATATAAAAAAATTAGCCCCAAATGGATTAAAGATGTAACTATGAGACCAAAAACTATAAAACTTCTAGAGAAATATAAGGGATGTGCTTCAGGGAATTAATCACTCACAAGATTTTATGAGTGATACTCAAAAGCACAGACAATAAAAACAAAAATAGACAAAAAAAGACTATACCAAACTTAAAGGCTCTGTACAGCAAAGGAAATAAGAAACAGAGTGAAGAGACGGCCTTTCAAATCGGAGAAAATATATGTATAGTAAACTATACATCTAATCAACCATTAGAATATCCAAGGAACCCAAACAACTCAACAACAAAACAACTAATGCTCTGATTAAAAAATAGGCAAAGAGAGTGGCACCTATGGCTCAAAGGAGTAGGGCGCCAGCCCCATATGCCACAGGTGGTGGGTTCAAATCCAGCCCCGGCCAAAAACTGCAAAAAAAAAAAAAAAAAAAAGGCAAAGAATCTGAATAGGCATTTCTCAAAAGAAGATTTATAAATGACTGACAAGATACGAAAAAATGTTCAACATCACTAATTATAAGGAAATGCAAGCCAACGCCTCAGTGAGATAATATCTCATGCTAGTCAGGAGTTTGAGGCAGCAGTGAGCTATGATCATGCCAGTGCACGCTAGACTAGGTGACAGAGTGAGACTTCAGCTCTTTAAGAAAAATCCTTCACTTCTTTTAAGTTTCTAATTTTAGATTAACTTCATTTCCCTATCATTTGAACAGTTATATAGCTAAGTTTTGTAAAATATGAATCTCTGTTCTCTAAGCAATTTGTAATGCTGCAGTAGATTGTCCACTTCTTAGTCCATGCACCTCCATACAGACTACGTCGGAATTCTGTACATAGCAGGTACTGAGTAAACATCCTCAGTGAAATGTCTGTGCACCATCTTAAAAGAATGAATATAGTCACCAAAATTTCCTCAAATCACTGATGATAAATGTGAACCACATTATGAGGAGTATCAGAAATAAATATCTACCTATGGCTATGAAGCTGTGCAAGCAGAGATGTTGAAATTGGGGACAGCACCTGTGGCTCAAAGGAGTAGGGCAGCAGCCCCATATACCGGAGGTGGCAGGTTCAAACCCAGCCCTGGCCAAAAACTGCAAAAAACACCCCCCCCAAAAGAAATACACATAATCATAATAAAAAATGTGCAATTTCACAGGTCTGAACATATGCATGTTTCACCATAGGAAAATGATTTATCTCTGAATAGTAACACAGAATATTAGAAACATATAGCTTTCCTTTGGAGGATTTTTCAGTCTACCATGACACTGAATCAAGTAGCATTTATTTCTAAAGTCCTGAAGTATTTTGAAAGAGTAGAAAACATTCTTTTGAGCAACAAAGAGCAACATTCTTTGTTTCTCACAAAGAATGTTCATTTACATTACTGGGACCTGATCAAACTAGAAAGCTTCTGCACAGCCAAGAACGCAAGCAAGCAGACAGCCCTCAGAATGGGGGAAGATATTTGCAGGTTATGTCTCCGACAAAGGTTTAATAATCAGAATCTACAAAGAACTCAAATGTATTAGCAAGAAAAGAACAAGTGATCCCATCTCAGCGTGGGCAAAGGACTTGAAGAGAAACTTCTCTGAAGAAGACAGGTGCATGGCCTATACACACATGAAAAAATGCTCATCATTCTTAATGATCAGAGAAATGCAAATCAAAACCACTTTGAGATATCATCTAACTCCAGTAAGATTAGCCCACATCACAAAATCCCAAAATCAGAGATGTTGGCATGGATGTGGAAAAAAGGAAACACTTCTACACTGCTAGGGGGAATGCAAACTAATACATCCCTTTTGGAAAGATGTTTGAAGATCACTTAGGGATCTAAAAATACACCTGCCATTCGATCTTACGATTTCTTTACTAGGTATATATCCAAAAGACCAAAAAGCACATTATAACAAAGATATTTGTACCCAAATGTTTGTTGCAGCCCAATTCATAATTGCTAAGTCATGGAAGAAGCCCAAGTGCCCATCGACCCATGAATGGATTAATAAATCATGGAATATGCACATCATGGAATATCATGCAGCTTTAAAGAAAGATGGAGACTTTACCTCTTTCATGTTTACATGGATGGAGCTTCTTTGCAAAGTATCTCAAGAATGGAAGAAAAAGTATCCAATATACTCAGTCTTACTATGAGACCAATTTATAGCTTTCATATGAAAGCTATAATGCAATTATATCCCAAGAATATGGGGAAAGGGGAGAGGGAGGGGAGGAGAGGAGGAGAGGGTGAGTGGAGGGAGGGTAATCGGTGAGACCACACCTATGGTGCATCTCAGAAGGGTACAGGTGAAACTTACTAAATGCAGAATATAAAGGTCTTAACACAATAACTAAGAAAATGCCATGAAGGCTATGTTAACCAGTTTGATGAAAATACTTCAAATTGTATATAAAACAGCACATCATACTCCATGATTGCATTAATGTACACAGCTATGATTTAATAATTAAAAAAAAAGAATGTTCAAACAGTTTCTATTCAATATTTGTACACATTCAGTTTTCTGGTGCGCTACTGTATCAGATGCTATTCCTGTACCATTAACCCTCTTCTGGGTTCACCTGAAGGCTGAGTGACTCCCACCTCAGTGCTCGTGCCTCTGCTTCCCTGTCCTGTGGCTTTTCTAGCTCCACGTGGCTTCTCCATATTCAGAGGGGCAGTTCTGAGAAACTTCCAGAGTTTTTCCAAAGGTCCCAGGCTAGATGGAAGCCCAGGTTCAATGAGCTTATTAAGCCTTTATTAAAAATTTCCCTTTGTGTAGTTGTTCTCATTCACAGTTATTCTTCTTGGGATCCCTTATGACCTGCACCAACTGAGACGGCATCTAAATTAAGACTGACTACTTTGCCCAGCTGACTCTTGTTCCGGGACCTGACTGAAATAAAATTAACCCTAGCTTGTTTCACTTTCAATTTATTTCCTCAATGATCAGAAAGGAAATGTCTATTGCTTAATAGATACTACAGCTGAGTTCTGGGAAAAAAGAAACAGATGGCAACATAAATGGGCATCTTAGTGAGCGGAGGAGGGATAAGAATGAACAGTAATTTTTAAAAAGAATCTAGTATATCCTGATAGAGTCCAATAATGGAGCTCTGATGAAGAAAGGGTACCTATCACAGAGCAGAGCAGGGATCGAATGTGTGTCCCAGAGAAGGTGACACCTGACCTAGACAGGGCAAGTGTGAGTAAAGTGAGGGACAGCAATCTGTACAGGGAAAAGAGTGGACAGGAGCATGAAGTAGATAAGCGTCCTGGTCTGAGAAACAGAAGAAGTTTTGTAATGGCTGAAGAAAGTTGGTGAGTTTGATAGGTAACACTAAAAAGGCAGGATGGAGAACCAGGGGAGGTTCTGATTGTTAATACTGACATGTTTGGATCCCATCCTCAAAAGAATGGGAATTTACTGAAAATGTTTAGCAGGAAATGGAAATCATTGAATTTGGACACTAGAAAACTGACTTTGGCAGCTGAGGACTGGAAGGTCCAGGACTGGGGATGAGCAGCGAATGAAATTAGGATTCAGTACATCCAGAAGGCAGTGAGGATGGAGAAAAGGAATGATTTGTGCAATATCATCCCAACTGCCTTATTTTTTAAATATAATAAAATTATTTCAAGATCAACCTAAACAAGTGAAATGGGAGAAAGATCCGAGAAAAGTCTTTAATAAAGCTAAGTAGTTTCAAAAGTTAGAGTACTTTTACCAGATATCAAAACATAGGGTAACTTCAGAAATTAATAGAATATGTGTGTGTGGCACCGAGAAAGACACATCATTATGATAGAGTTGAGAGTCTAAAAATCTATCTTAATATTCCTTAGTACAAACAAAGTTACATTTAAAATCAGTGGGAAAAGTTAGGTTATTAAATAAATGGTGTGGGGAAAAAAACAACTGGTCATTTGGTAGAATGTAAAGCTCATTCCTTGTCTTGCTGTTTACTCTAAGTTTCAGTAGATGAAAGATTTAAATGTGATAAAACAAACCACTAAAGTATGAGAAAAAATATAATATGGTGGAAGGGAATCCCTTACTTATGATGACATAAAAATTAATATAGGAAAAGACAGATGAGTGTCATTTAAAAACAGAAACTTCTGATTTATAAAAATGAAAAACATAAACTCACACACCAACATTATTCCAGACAAAACTCTAAGCCATAAATAATGCCATATTTCATAACATATATGATGGCCAAATAGCAATTTTCTATTATTCAAAGATATTTCCCAAATCAAAAAGGAAAAGTTGATTAATTATATAGAAAAATGAATGAAATACCCAGACAGGTAGTTCACAGAGAAGGAGTTACACAGATCCAAAGGCATGGATAAAGAGGTATCCAATCTCAATAAGAAACAAGTGCAAGTTCAGTTAACAATACTATCCACTTTCATTATTAGATCAGCACATTAAAAAAAAATACTCACACCCTTGGTCACTTCTGATTTTATTTTATTTTATTCATTTAGGCATTTTTACTATAGATCAATACATTTTATAAAGATTAATAATACCTATGTAGCTAAGGTGGGGAAACTAAGCATTGCCACATATAGTTGTCTTAATTGAAAATTGGTATAGCTTAGTTAGAGGAAAATTTTGTAAACTCTATTAAAATAAAAATTACCTATGCCTCTAAAGTCAGGAATCCTACTTACAAGAATTAGTTTTGTTAAAACACTTGTATGATTGCCCAAAAGTATATTAATAAGAATGTTTGTTATAGCATTGTTTGTCATAGCAAGGAATTGAAAACAACGCAAATGTTTATTAATTATTTACAATAAAATACATAAGCCATTAAAAAGAATGAGGTACATCACACACATACATATACTCACACCCACATATGTAGGATATATTTTTAAGAAAAAAAAATCATACTACTGGGCGGCACCTGTGGCTCAAAGGAGTAGGGTGCTGGCCCCATATGCCAGAGGTAGTGGGTTCAAACCCAGCCCCAGCCAAAAACTGCAAAAAAGAAATTAAAAAAAGTACTTCAAAATTGCGTGTAGTGTGATCTCATTTGGGTAAATAATCACTTTATTGATGTCTGTTTGCACACACATGGGAAAATCCGAGGAGGACACCTCTAACCATTGACAGTGAGTATCTCTGTGAGGTGGGATCATAGAAAATCTTTATATCTCAGGTTAAATATTTCTGTTATGTTTAATATATCTAATTCTAATAACTGGAAAACATTTTAATTATGTTGACGGTGTCATAAACGACAGCTATTAATATCAAGAACCAAGATTTGTGGGAATTTTTTTTGTACGGTGTTTGAGGGATAAAGTTGTTGCTTTAACTTAACCTCTTTGAGTTCAACTTTTTCCTTCAAATAAATGTAGTTAATATATAAAAGGATTGAGGCTTGGTGCCCGTAGCAGAGTGGTTACAGCGCCAGCCACATACACTGCAGGTGGCGGGTTCAAACCCGGCCCTGGCCAGCTAAACAACGACACCTGCAACAAAAAATAGTCAGGCATTGTGGCGGGTGCCTATAGTCCCAGCTACTCGGGAGGCTGAGGCAAGAGAATTGCTTAGACCCAAGCAAGAGTGTGAGGTTGTACCCCATAAATGCATTAATTAACACAGACATAATTTCATAAAAACAAAAAAATAATGCCTCCTGGCTTTGCCCGAGCCTGGATGGGGGGGAGTGAACACCTCTAGGAGCAGCTATCAATAAAAATTGTAAGAGGGACTTTCCCCAACAAATGCAACCAGTGTAACATGGTTTCTTGTACCCTCAATGAATCTTCAAAAATAAATAAATAAATAAATAAAAATGAGGGCTGGGAGCTGGCGGATAAGTGATCCATCTTACTGTTCTTCAGGTGGAAAATTCTGAGAGAGTTTGGATATTTCTCAGGAGTTCCTTCAGAATCAAGTAACTTCATTAGTTACTACTGAAGTAGATAATTAGTAACTTCATTACTAATTTCATTACTAACTTCAACATGCATCCTTAAATTAGCTTTTTCCCCATCCTTGTCTTTACTCCCTCATTTGTGTTTGCTGAGATTTCCCGAATATCCCACCTGCATCAAAATTTTTGTTAAAGGTACTTCTCTGAGGAGAAGCCCCCCTGAGAGACAGGTGGTACCAGAAACAGTGCTAGGAATCAGATATGCAAGCTATAATATAGGAGCTGGTCACTCCCGGTCAGACGGAACAGGAAGGCTTTGCTGGAAGTGACCGCAGTGATGTAAGGCCTAGTGAGGGGCAGCACCGCCATTACTGGGTTGGAGGAAGCCAGTGGGGAGTGGGGCGGGCAGTAGAACTAGCAAGCATGGCCACGGCCCGCGGGAATTACAGGCTACGCAGTTGTTAGCCTTTCCAAGGCTTTGTTACCTCCTTCAGAAACTTCCAGAAACTTCCATGAAAGAGAAGGGCAAGTTCAGCTGGGCCAACTCTCAGGCACAATGTGTATGGGTGTAATCTAAAGCTCAGAAGTGTTACCTCCACGCAGTCCTCAACAAAAAGAGGACAGGAGCCAGAGGATCAGTGGGCCAACCCCTAGTCCTTCAAATGGTCAATTCTTGGAAACATTCTTTACCTTTCTTAGGCGATCCCTGCTGCCCTGTGACCTCTGTTCTACACCTTCCTGTTGGCTTCTCCTCCTTTTCCATTTCCCTCCTCCTCCCCTCGTCCTCCTGCTGCCTAGGGAACACCCCGGAAACAAATCACCTGTCCCGGAAACAAAGAAAAAGAACCCCGGTTCTTCTTTTGTGAGCAGGTAAACTCAGGCACTAGCAGTGCTTTGCAGCCTTTTTAAAATTTCGCGGCACACTTGAACCTATCGTTAAACGTCCATGGCACACTTAAATGATGTTGATCAAAAAGAGAGCAAAAAAACACTTACAGTGCTTTGAACTTCTTTTGAAAATAATTTAAACTGGTCTATAGCTTTCATATGAAGGCTAAAACCCAATTATAGCACAAGAATATGGGGAAAGGGCAAGGGGGGAGGAGGATGGGTGGAGGGAGGGTGATTGGTGGGATCACACCTATGGTGCATTTTAGAAGGGCACAGGGGAAACTTACTAAATGCAGAATATAAATGTTTTCATATGGTGATTAAAAGGCCATGAAGGCTATGTTAAATAGTTCAATGAAAATATTTCAGATTGTATATGAAGTCAGCACATTGTGGCCCATGATTGCACCAATGTACACAATTATGATTTAATAAAAATTAAAAAAAATACTTCTTA
>CAUYON010110603.1:0-38520 GCA_963573935.1 Arctocebus calabarensis | reverse complement strand
AGTGAAATTGCTTTCTCTTTTGTCTTGTGATTTTTTTTGAGGTGAAATTTAAGTTTTTGTGTGAGTAGTACTATTATACCTATCTTGAGTGTCTTGCTTGTACTGTATCACATCATATCTTTGTTTAATTCTTAATAAACTGTTCACTTGTTAAAAAGAAATAAATTGGTTAGTGCTCGATTTAAGAGGTTTGAAGTTTTCTGTTAGAACTTTAACTTTTCCCTTAGTCTTTAAGTGATTAATTGAAGGGATGGAGAAAATTGAAACAAAGTTAGAGGAAAAGAGAAAATTATCATATGTGGTTGTTTTTTGTTGTTCGGGGATATTATTTGTTTGGTTCAGTCATGTATATCGAGAAGAGGTTGGGAAAATTTTTCTGTAAAGGGCCAAGGAGTAAACATTTTAGATTGACAATTACAGGCACACACAAGAGAAAAACACAGTTGAATTCAAGAAAAGGGAAAGAGGGTTTGGTAAGTTCCCACATAACAGGTGCGATGTGGGAGGGTAGATGGCACAATTCCTGGGTGAAGGACTCAACTACAACTCTAATTCTACCTTACAAATGCAAACCATGTAACCTACTCATCTGTGCCCTTATAGTAACCTAAAATAAAAAACAAAAGTATTTTGGGCCTTTGGTCCCTGTCACTGCTATACACCTCTCTCACTGCAATGTGAAAGTAGCCACAGGTAATACAGTATTACAAAGTGGCTGTATTCAATAAAACCTGTTTATGTACACTAAAATTTGAATTTCATAAAATTTTCATGTGTGACAAAATACTTTCTTTTTATTATTTCAATGAGTAAAAATTTTGAAACCATTTAATGTGCTATACAAAAATAGTCGGTGAGCTATAGTTTGTCTACTTTCAAACAATGAAATCCTTCTTTTTCATTGTATCTCCCTGAAAACTATATTTCTTTAAGAAAATACGGTTTCTTATTTTGTAATAATCACTAAGGAAACTGAGAAAATTCATTTCTTGAAAGCCTTTTATTTCATTTAATTAATTTTTAGACATCTTGGTATAATTATTACTTTATTAAACTTCTGGGTTCTATACCTCTTACAGTCTATGTATAAACATAATTACAATTGATGTGTATTTTACTAAGGGAAATCATTTGGAGTAAGACAGATATAATGTGGGCGATATCTCATTTAACTCCTGAGAACAGGAGTTTACTTTGTTTCAGTACTGCCATAAGTAATTGTCATAAAATAGATCATAATGTTTTAAAATAATGTACAATAAAAGAAAAACAGCTCATTCTGATGCCACTAACATTGACCATGTAGTTATACTCAGGGAGTCACTTTTTGCTTCCTAAAGTCCAATAGACCAAGTATGAGATTAGTCAGTGAACAACAACAACAACAACAAAAAAACCCAAATAGCTTATGAATCAATTCACCCAACTATTTATGCAAAAATCTCAATTTCTGCTAATTTTATGGGATTATGTTGTCAAAGTTCTTCTTATCTAGAATCACTTTCTCTGTGCCTGTGATATCAACTCAGGTGTTTGATAACATCTTATCCAAACTGCTTTTGCCAGGGCTCTGCTGCTTGTTAACTTGTCTGAAGTTCAGTGAGTTGCTTAAAACCAAGTATCCTTTTCTTTATGTGTAAGATGAGGATGACATGTGATCACTAACTGCCATACTAAGCATTAAATGGGGCAATACTTACCAGGTGCCAGGCATGATAGCTGGTATGCAGCAAGCATCTAATAACTGCTCCCTATAATGGTTTCTATTTCATTGTTGCCAATGCACATCTACATGGATCTGTGGCCCCAATCAACCACTCCTGGTGCCCTGTCAATGTCTCCTCTCCTCTGCAACTGAAAGTGGGTCTTAGAAGGCCAAATGTTCTGAAGAGTGCCATTTCAACCAAGTAACAGAAAAAGAGTAGCCATTCTGTGCTCATGCTCTTATAACGTGCAAAAATTTAAATGAAAAATAGAAGGTCAAGAAAACCAATGGCACAATGGGTACAGGGCCCACATGTATAGACCCTGGGTCAACATAGCCCAAAGCTGCTTTTGAAGCAGACAGAAAGTTGAATGAAAGGACACTGCCTTATAAGAGCACTGGCACTTCCTAACGGTTCTGAGGGTCAGAAGCAAGGTCGTCTAGGGGAAATTGGACACAAACGCTAAGTCCCATACTAGAGAACACATTTAATCAACCCACACTTTCATTTAGAAAGTTAACCAAACCGTAAATCCCATTTTATCCTTATTATTCCTATTATTATTTTTTTTAATAATGAAAGTCAGTCATTGGTATTTTTGTTTGTTTGTTTTCAAAATATTAAGGAGGTACAAATGTTTCTGGTTATATGGGTTGCTTTTGTAATGGTGGAATCGTGGCTATATGTGCACCCTTCATCCCAACAGTGTTCCCTGCACTATGACGGAGGGTTTTTTTGGGAACTGAGCTTCTCCCTCCTTTATTCTGCTTCATTTCTGCTGAGTGTTTTTCCACTGGGCACATGTGTGCTTAGCAGTTAGTTCCCATTTAGTAGCAAGTATACGTAGGTATTTGCTTTTCCATTCTTCAGATACTCCACTTAGGATAAGTGATCTCAAGCTCCAGCCCAGTTGTTACAATAGGCATTGATTAATCATTTTAATGGCTGAGTAGTACTCCATGGTACATGTATAACACATTTTATTAATCACTCATGAATTGGTGTCCACTTGAGTTGATCCACATCTTTGCAGTTGGTATTTTGTTTGGAATTTTTACCTCTGTGGTTCCGAGTGAAGAAAACCTCGTAATTTTTTTTCTTTGTATTTTCCAACCCACTTTGCTGATTAAATTTTAGGAAATAAATTGGGTAAGTTTGCTCTTTTTACTCTCTGCTGTGGCAATTTGTAAAAGGTAGAAATTACTATGCCTTTAACATTCAGAAAAATTGATCCCAAAACTGCTTATCCATTTGATGGGTAAGATGGCCTTTGATTATCATTTCAATTTATGATTTATTAATCTTTTTAGTTATTTCTCCTTTTGGGTCAAACTTTAAGTTTAGTAGTTTTTACATTTCATTATTTTTCACATTTCAGGGTTAATATTTTCACACTGATATTGAGATATACTTTACATAAAATGCATCCATTTCAAGTCTACAGTTTGAGTTGTGAAAAAAATAAACACATACCCTTGTATAAATTTCTGCAGAGTAAATATTTTCTTAACAAAAAGAATTCTCTGGTGCCCATCCCCAGGCAGCCTCATGCCACTCCAGCCCCAGCCCACGGATGTGTTTTGTGTCACTACCAAATGCTTTTGTCTTTTCCATAGTTTCATATAAATATTATCATGCAGAGTGTACTCTTTTGTGTTTGTGTTCTTTCTCTCAGCGTCCTGCTGTTGAGATTCACTGAGACTGTCGTGCGTATTAGGTTATTTTTCATTGTGCGGCTTGGTAGTGCACTGAGTGTATGTAGCACAACTTGGTTACCTTTTCACTTGATGATGGACATTTAGAGTATTGTCAGTTTGTGACTATTCAGAGTAAAGCTTCCTTGATCATTACTATACAATGACAATAGGTAAAATACCTGTTCCAACTTATGTACAAATTCAACTTAAGAACAAACCTACAGAACCTATCTTGTTTGTGCTGGGGTTGCAAAGTGTTCATTTCTTCAGGGGTGAATATCTCACAGTGTAATTACATTATACATGGGAAGATATTCACGCATGCTGTGTGCTCAAAGTGTATATTTAATCATTCAAGAAGCTGTGCAGGTGCTGGGCATGGTGGCTCACACCTGTTATCCTAGCATTTGGGAGGCCAAGGCAGATGGATTGCCTGAGCTCACAGGTTCAACACCACCAGCCTGAACCAGAGTGAGACCTCGTCTCTAAAAATAGCTGGGCATTGTGGTGCATGCCTGTTGTCCCTGCTACTCTGGAAGCTGAGGCAAGAGAATCACTTGAGCCCAAGAGTTAGACGTTGCTGTGAGCTGTGATGACATGGTACTCTACCGAGGGTGACAGAGTAAGACTCTGGCTAAAAAAAAAAAAAGAAGAAGCTGTACAGGTATCATTTTTCTACCCCCTCACCCTCATCAATCTATGAAAATTTTAGTTTCCTCACATCATAAGCAATAGATTGTTAGGTATTTTTAATTTTCAGTAATTTAATGGTGTGTGTTTATGTGTCATCATTATCTGATCTTGCATTTCCCTAATGGCTGACGGGGAACTCCACAGGCCTCGAATTAAAGATTAAAATGTATATATCCTTTGAGGAACATGTTTCAGCCTACAAACATCTGCCATGTAGACTGCAAAGATTCATATCCGTTCCATGTGCAAAACACATTCACCTTATCCCAACTTCCTCCCAAGTACCAACCTATTTTAGCATCAACTCAAGTCCAAATGTCATTTAAATACTAGCTCGAATATTTCCATGCTTATTATCTAAATTATTTAAATTAGGTATCAATTAGAGTTTGGGTGTGATTCATCTTGAGAAAAACATACTTTCCATCTGTGGACCTGTGAACCTAGAATTAGTTGTATGCACCCGTAGGTAACGATGGGGGAGACACAAAGTAAGAGAATAGATATTTCAATTTCAAAAGAAATAAAATGTAAAGAAAAAAGAAATCACCAGTTACAAGCAAATTTGAAATATAGCAGAAAAAAATAATATATTTTCAAATTTTAGGCATAATTCTCTGTGGATATACGTGCCACCCCTTGGGCCCCCTGCTTTACTCTCTGTGCCACCATCTTGGGCACCTGCTTCTAGACCCACAGCTCCACCCTCAGCTTTTATGGCCATGATCTCCAAATACTCTTCTCCCCCGCCCCCCGAGGAGTAGTACATGGTTTCAGATAAATAGTTTTACCAACCTGTTTTTAACCTATGATATTTTCAAAATCTGATAACCATTTTTTCATTTAGTTAAGTTCCAACTGACGATGTCGCTTGATGTAACTTTCTCAAAAACACTGTGAGTCTCCTCACAGGTCATGGGAATCTAGGCAATTGGGGAGAGGGTTCTGCAAGGTGTTTACTGAGTCATCCCTTTTGCATCGTTGGCATCCTTTGCTTGTGGCCACGTGATTCTAACGTTTGCTTCTGTCTTCATATTGCCTTCCCCTTGCTGTGTGTATCATGTTCCTCTAACTCGGTCAGGAAGACATTTGTGATTTTGGATTTGGAGTGTTTCTGGATAGTCTAGGGTAATTTCTCCATGTGAAGATTCTTAATTGGGATTAATTAGGACCCAATATCTTTCAGCCAACAACTGCAAATACGAGGTTCTCACTTAATAAAATGAAGATTTCTGCAGCAGAAACAAATTTGTTGTGTTTTTTTAGTAAGTGCTTATTTAGCATTATGAATAACACATAGTAAGTTCTCAAAATTATAGCTCATTATTAATTTCTGTTATATTATTCATTTATTGGTAACTCTGAATAAAATTTACTCTAAGCCACGTTTGAATATATTTAATTGTTCACATTATTAGTTAAAGATACAATTAATTACATAATCATTTGTGAATATTATTTTCAATATTCACATAGTATTGCTTTAGAAGAGTTTCCATTTATATTTTTTCAGACCCGTAAACTTTGCTTTCTATTATACCAACCATTGAGAGAACTTTAGAATACAATCTTTAAAACCTAGCCAGTAAAATTTCAAAACTTTACAAATTCTTTGAAAGACAGTGTGATAATTATGGTTATATTAAATTGTCAAAAATATGTGACTGCTTGTTAAAAAAAAGAAATCATCCTTTGAGATTTTCCACCCATTTTAAATAAGATTGAGCTTTTTTTCAAAATTAACATTTGCTTTATAGTAATGTGGGAAAAACATTAGGAGTTAGATCCAGAACTCCCTAAAATCAGTTTAAAGTTATTTTTAATGCTTTTGGTGTGTTCTTTTTTACTTTCCATTATAACTGTGAACAAGCACCATATGTTAATCATATTTTTAAAATAGTCACACTCACCAATGAAGCACAAAAAGAATTTAAAAAGAATTAACTGCCTATCTCAGTTAATCATGTTTGTTTGTTTATTCATTTATTTAAATGAGTGGCTATAAATATTATATAAAACTCATTCTTTGACCATCAAAATAAGTTATAATCAGATAACTTTTAAAATATATATCACATTTGTGAGGCAGATTTTTTTTATCACACTGTGTTTATATAAGTACACTTTTAAGTTTATCTATCAATTCAACATGTTTACTCTATGTGATATGCTGTGAATACAGTAGTAGCCAGAGTAATAATCTCTGCCCTTGCAGAACTTACAGTTTAGAAGAGTGGGAATGATAACAAAAAGAGGATTCAAAAAATAGACTGGAAAGCAACAAGTGTGCAGAGAAAAACAAGATAGACAAGAGGGTTGAGCGATCATGAGAAATGACATTGAAAGTTTCAGTACTGTGGACAGATTAGGCTCATTGGAAAATGGATAATCAAGAAACACCATGAAAGAGGTAGAGACGGAGTCATGTGGCTGTCTGAGGGAAACATTTAATCAGAGGAAACGTTAAGTCCATGTTTGGGAAACAGTGATGAGTTCAGTGGGTCCACAGCAGAGGGAGGAAGGGGTCGGGGAAACGGGAGAAGATTCGGTGTCGGAAATGATAAGGTCATGTAGGCCAATGCAAGGATTTCGAATTTTATCCTAAATTAGCAAGATTTATTTGGAGGGATTCAAGTAGAAGATAAATGACCTGACTATACTGAAAAAAGGATTATTTCCTCGTAGAGGCTGAATTCTGTTTCGGGTTAGAGGAGCTGTGATGTGTCTGATAAGCAGAAGATTATCAAGGAAAATATTTAGTCAAATTAATCTCTTAAAGATACCTAAAATCCATAATGATTAAAACATTTCAGAACTAATACCCCACTAAATGTAAATTATCATTTATTACAGTTTTATTAAATAATACTGACCAACCCTCCTAAGGAATTACTAAATAACAAAGCTATGAAACTTTTCATACGCTCTTGGGCCTGATTCTCAAAGAATTAACTGAAACTTAAAAGAGCAAAAAATAGAAGTAGCTAAATTAGGAGATGCTCAAGTTGTTGAGTTGTGTGTCTTACTTCATCTGGAGTTATTTCCCCCAAACAAGTCGTGCGTTCCACTGTAATACAGAAAAGATTTTAATGGCTACGGTTGAATGATACTTTATGGCATCTTTTAGGAAGATGCTTTTATTTCAAGCCTTTGATGGTTTTTCTTTCATATTTACTTATTGGTATCTGCACCGTTCTGTAAAGAAGCAACTAGTTACTTGTGGTCCTTGAGCAATTGAAATGTGATAAGTATGAGCTGAAATGTGTTCTGAGTGTGAAATACATGCTAGATCTCAAATGCTTAGCATGAATTATAAAATATCTTATCAATAATTATTTTTATATTGATTACATGTTTAAATGTAATTTATTGAATGTGCAAATATTTTGGATATGTTAGGTTAAATTAAAAATACTATTAAAATTACTATCTTCAGTATCATTTTATCTTTTTTTAAATATGACTGCTACAAAACGTAAATTTGTATGTGGGGCTCAAATCATTTCTATTGGAAAGTGTTCGTTTAGACACCAGAAAAACCTTAAGCATACTTTTAAAAAGTATAAGACTAATGTAAGAATAATAAGTGATAAAAGAGTCAAAATAAACATGTGAGTATTACATACATGATAATGATAGCAGAATGCATAATTGGGGGAAATACTAATTCAATTAGTGACATAGGTATGTATAACTATGTAAAATCTCTGGTTTTCTTTCTCTGAGAATTAGAGCTGTCTACGGTGTAACAACATTTAGAGAAAAGAAACTTATGAATGAATGTCTCAGGCAAAAAATAAAAACAAAACAAAACACAAAACCTTGATAGCCTGAAGGATTTTGGACCAAAAAAAAAAAAAAAACCCTCAATATAACCCCTTTGGCTACAGTAAATTGTTTCAATCTCTGTTTTTCACTATTTCTTTGTCATGGTCCTCAGATTTTCTTGGTAATGCTTCATTATTTTTAGAAGTTGCATCAAGTATTTAAAAGAAACTATTCTGTGTACCACTATATTTTAAAATAATTTTAATATTATGATCTGAATTGAACAAGATGTTCTATTGTTTTCCTTCTGTTCAAAAACATGATAAAAAAATCCTTAAACAGTATTTTAAGACTTTGACTCCTATTCTATAATTATACATGCAGTTCATTTTGGAGTCTGGGTAAGGAGAAAGCAGAATTGAAAAATAATTAGGAAACAAAATATTTTTGTGTTTCAATATTCATGTGTGACAAAACTTTTAATATTTTTTCAACCCGACTTTCCTTGATGACTCTCTCTCATTTGTCATGGGTTTGAAGTGACAGAATTGTAAATCC
Source organism: Arctocebus calabarensis (assembly GCA_963573935.1). Classification (NCBI taxonomy): domain Eukaryota; kingdom Metazoa; phylum Chordata; class Mammalia; order Primates; family Lorisidae; genus Arctocebus; species Arctocebus calabarensis. The sequence goes on along the minus strand of CAUYON010110603.1, from coordinate 30,098 downwards.
ACATGACAGATTGTCAGGAGAAAATTAGTGCTGGGTAAAAACGGTTCTATATTTTATATAGCTAGAAAATGAATAGTAGACCTAACTTACTGTGGTAGACTGTTCAGACTCTCAGTATCCCTGCTGCAGGTGCCCCATAAGAATTCCTCCTGCTGGATGCTTGCCCTCGGAAAATTATGAGGCTCTGCCCTCTGGAATCTATTCATCCTGTCTCACAGAGACTCTGATTTTCATCTGTCCAGCTTGATATAAACTGGCGGCATTTGCAGTCTGTTTTTACTCAAGATGCCAATCTTAACGTATCCTTGCTTTGTGTTCTGATCCAAGGAACAGCTCGCTAGTTCCTAGACCAGCCTCCATATTGGTCATGAACTTCATAAAATGAGACCCCTGGAAAGACCATTTCATCCACAGAAGGCCTGTCATCAGCTTAAACCTGTGTATCCTAAGACTAGTGTTCCATCCCAGCAATTTCTTATATTTGGACAGCATTTTTTATTATGAAATTCCTTCACCTATTTTTGTCTCACATGTATTTTCATGTTCTCATATGTACAAATGTTTTTTTCATAAGTCTGTAATGTGTGTAGTAAACACTTTAACCTTTTGGCCTTAGGTAAAAGGATGATAAAGACACAGCATGGTTAAGATCAAGTCAGAGAAGTATATATTCATGTTTTCTGAACTTACAGAAAACAGAGACACATAGTTTATTAATCCTTTACTGCAGTGTTGTTTATATGAAAAGACAGCGACCAATGTACATCTTTGTTGCTGTGATTAAAAATATTTGAAAGCTACTTTCTACAGTACAGTCTTTCATTGATAGTCTGTTCGTAAGTCTAATACATCTGTGATCAATATCTGTATATTAATAGAGGAGAAAATATTTTTAGCGAAGTGGGGAATACCATTTGTGGGGAATTCTTGCCTTACACAGACATAGTGAGAATTTTGCCATGGATTGGCAAAATCATCTGTAGTCAACATAAAGCTAAGAGAAACATATTCTTAAGGATAAAAAGGGAGTACCATTGTAATATTCAAACAATACTTGTCATCACAAGATGAGTCCTGTTGCAACTGTGTTGTTCTTACTGTTATTGTTATATTTTGTTTGATTAATATTTGTTTGGGGTTTTTTTCTTGAAAGACTTACTTTATAATCTTTTATTTCACTTTTATCATTTTATTCCACTCGTCTTCTGAATTCAGTTTCCTTCAGTCTGATTATTTGTTCTGTTAGCAATAGCTTCAATGGCATTCTGTGAGTGGCAAAAGTTCTCTTGTCTTCGTATGAAAACATTTTTATTTTTCACAGTGTTATGTAAGGCTGACTTATCTGGATATAGGATTCTGTCTGACATATATTTTTCCTTAATGCTTTGAAGATATTATTCCATTTTCTATGGCCTTTATTTTTCTATTGTATAGTCTATTGTTTATTTTAACTATTTTCCATTCTTTGCTTCTGAAATCTTAAAAATTTCTTTCTCTAACTTTAAGTCTCAAATTTTTTTATACTTTTTTGATTATGCAGTTATTTGTGTGTATCAGCACTAGGTCCGGTTTTAGTCACCTTTGTTAAAATATTAGTTGGGTACAAATAACTTATCAAAAAAGTAAGTCTAAGCTTTTCCATTAAAATATATATCTTTTAAAAAGGATATTATAAAAATAACATTTATGAAGACTATCTTGCAAAATACACAACTAAAACCCAATGCAGTCAAATAAATAAATTAGGACCATAAATAACATACTTTATAATAATTTAGAAAACATTAATAATGAATAAATATGTATTTATCATGCTTTCAGTTGTAATAATATCATATGGTATATAGTGAAAATCATAAAATTATTAATGAGTCCAAGAATATGTTAAAAAGTCATGGGATTTCTTGGTAATGCTGTGTATGTGTCTATTAGATTTTAATTTGGGGAAATAATTTAGATTTTGCTATAAAAATTAGAAGTTACATCATTAGTTTTATAGAAGTTCTTTTTCAAACATTTTCTATCCATTTCAATAAAAGATAAATGTATATAATTCTAAAAACAAACTGGTTCAGCGGTTAGTATCCAACCTTTTATTTCATAGATAGAAAAGATTAAAATTATTTCACAAGATGAAGACTGGCTATAATTGGAATAAAAATTCCATATGACGCAAATTGATAAAATCTCTCCATTACATTAAGTCTGAAAAAATACTCATTTTATTTAATGTGGGCCTAATGTGCTTTGAAAAAATTGATACTTCTAGAAAATAATGCAGTTATATGTAAAAGAATCTGCTTCACTAATCCTACTTCAGTTAAAGGTGATTTTCTTCCAGATGTGTTTTAGAGAAGAGAACTAAGAATATATGAATTTTTTAAAAATATGAATGTAGGGGAAATTGTTTCCGCACTTAGGTTTCTCATTAATACTCTCAGGAGATTCTCCCTCAAGAATATTTATTGAAAATTGTCTGGAGAAACATACACTCCCTTAAAAAATTTATTGAAAATAGTCCGAGGAGGAAAGAGAACATGTTTTTAAGCAAAAAATGTATTAGTTCAACCCCTCCCTACCATACAGATGTATCCAAACATACAGGGCAAGATGCATTGTTCTATCATAACAGAAAATTAATGGCAAAAAGAGAAAAAAAAAGATTTAATGTTTCTAACATCTTGGTCAAACACTAAAAAAGCTTACTCAGTTGAAGTCTTGGAAAATGCTTTTGAAAAATATAGCATGGTATGATCTGGGATAAGTGAGTGGTATGGCTTTTTTGTAAAGGAGGATAAAGACGATTAATAGAAGAATTCTCAAACTGATAAACTTTAAAAAATAATACATATGAAAGAGGAAAAGATGGATAATAATTTCCTTAAGACCAATTTAACAAATATTTTCATTGCTAAGTTTTGAAAGTTTTTTATGTAAATCTAGTTTTCTGTATTTCTATATACTAGTGTAGAGAAGTTGGCTAAAATCCTCTGTGACTTTATAGGATTGTTAATCTGTAGAATTGTGTGGATGAGTTTTTTTGTTTGTTTTTTTGTTTTGTTTTTCATGAAACTGGAGAACATCAAGGCACACATGTATACTTAATGAAGAACAATAGCCTGTTTCAACACCGAATGTTTTTGGTGGTCATGTCAGAGAGCTACAAAGGCACAGTTTTTGAAGTCGAAAATAAATGAATTGTGATAGAATGTCATGTGATTAATGAGGCTAGCATGGAGGCAGGAAAGCGCTGAGAGATCAGGACGATGTACAAAGACTAAGAATTTGGATCCCATGAGGTCGAAAGGCAGATCACTTGGAGTGAACACAAAAGAGACCCAGAAGCAGACTGCAGGTAGTTTTCAAAAAGTGTTATTTTTTGTTTATCATTTCAAAATTGGAACAGTTTAACCATTGGGTTAATTCACACCCAAGTGGTGCAATGCACATTTTATGGGTGAAGGGTACACTTATAATTGAGTTAAATGTACAAACGCAAATTATGTAACCAAAACGTGTGTACCCCTATATTATTCTGAAATTAAAAGGAAAACCTAGACTCAAAAAAAATGGAACAGTTTAATATTAGCAAAACTGCTGTAATGTGGCCCTGAATGAGGAGCGGAAAGGGGTCAGGAAGGGCAGCACGCTTTGTTTTATTTCACTTTGCTTCGCTGCAAATCGCAAGAACACGAATCGGAGGGATGAGGCAGCCTTGCATTTGCCAACAGCAAGCGGCACTTTCTATAAATGTGTCAACTTTGGCAATTGTCACAGTATTTTAAACATTTTCATTGTCATTATACCTGTGATGGTGATCCACGCTCAGTGATATTTATTTATTTGTTTATTTCCTTACTAGTTTAAAAATTTTAAGGTTACATGGTTTTTTGTTACATAGATGAATTGTATCATGCTGAAATCAGGGCTTTCAGTGTACCTGTCACCAGAATAATGTACACTGTACCCAGTAAGTAGATTTCTTCCTTCAATTCCTTTTCTCTCTGCCCCCTCCTTAGTTTCCAATATCTATTATACAACTTTATGACCAGGTATGATCCAATGTTTATATACCAATTAAAAGGCAGAATATTTGGTATTTCTTCCTCCATTCCTGAGATACTTCTCTTAGTAAATGATCTCTAGTTCCACTCAAGTTGCTGCAAGACATTATTTCATCCCATTTTATGCTTGAATATTTACTCCATGATATGTATGTGTGTTTGTGTATATATGAATGTGTGTACAACTCATGTACATATATATATACAAATATGGATGTGTGTATATATATATGCACACACACTCATACCACACTTTCTTTGTCCACTCATCAATTGATGGATACTAAGGATGGCTCCATATTTTTGCCTTTGTCAATTGTGTTGTCCTAAACTTTTAAATGGAAGAGTCTCTTTGATATAAATACTTCTTTTCCTTTGAGTAGATACCCAGTAGTGGGATTGTTTGAGCAAATGGTAAGTCTAATTTTAGGTGTTTGAAGAGTCTCCAGACTATTTTCCACAGTGGTTGTAACCAGTATGCTGGAATATATAGGTCTTCCTTTTTTTTCTCCTGTGGCTGCTCCAACATCAGTTGTCTTTTCACCTTTTAATAATCTCAATTTTGACAGGAGTAAGGTGGTATGTAGTTGTGGTTTTAATTTGAATTTCCCTGATAATTAGTAATATTGAGTATTTTTTGTATGTTTATGGCCATTTGTCTATGTTCTTTGACAAAAATCTATTCATGTATTTTGCCAATCTTTGATAAGACTGTTTGCTTTTGAGGTCTTATTCATAAATTATCTTCCTGGGCCAATGTCTAGAATTTTATTCTGTTTCCTTCTAGAACTTTTAGGCTTTTCAGGTCTTCCATTGAAAGTTTTAATACATATTGAGTTAATTTTGTATGTGGTGAGAGATGGGGATCCAATTTCATTTCTCAGCATATGAATATCCAGTTTCCTCTGCACCACTTATTGAATGGAACATCCTTTCCTGAGTTTATGTTTTTGTTTGCTTTGTAAAAAATTAGTTGGTTGTAGGTACGTGGTTTTTATTTCTGTGTTCTCCACTCTGTTCCACTCATCTATGTGTCTATTGTTACACTACTACCATGCTGTTTTGATTACTACAGTTTTGTAGTACAATTTGAAGTCAGGTAATATGATACCTTCAGATTTATTCTTTTCCTTAGGATTTATTTAGATATTTGGGCACTTTTTCAGTTCCATATGGAGTTTAGGATTATTTTTCTAAACTTTGAGAGAGAGCATTGATATTTTGAGAATTGCTTTGAATCTGTAAATAAGTATATACATTTTAACAGTGTTGATTCTTCTGATCTATGAGACCAGTATGCTTTCCAAATTCTGTCATCTATAATTTCCTTTCAGTGGTTTCTACTGCTCCTTATAAAGGTATTTCACCTTTTTGGTAAGTATATTACAAAGGATTTTATTATCTTTGCAACCAATAAAATGGTATTAAGTCCTTCATCTGACTCTTTGCTTGACTGCTGTTTGTATATAGAAATTCTATCAATTTCTATACATACATGTACATTAATTATGTAACCTATGGTTGTACTGGATTTATTTATCAATTGTGAGTCTTTTGCTGGAGTCTCTAGAATTTTCTGGGTATAAGATCATATCATCAGCAAGGAGAAATAGTCTTACTTCCTGCACCTTGATATGAATACCTTTACTTATATGCCTTGCTTGATTGCTCTTGTTAAGATTCCCAGTACTATGTTGAATAGAAGTGGTAGCTGGGCATCCTTGTTTTGCTCAGTATCTTAGAGGGAATGCTTTCAGCTTTTCTCCATTCATTATGATGTATACGGCTTTTATTATTTTGCTTTAGGAGGGTCACTGCAGCTCCTCCCAGGGGGGTTTCTTGATCTCCACCACCACCAAAGCAAAAGAAAGAGCAAGGCAGTTTGTGGATAGGTTGCATAAACTGGAAAGGATTTGCAAAGCTTGAGCAAGGCTCAGATGCTGCTTTTATTGCCACTAGGGGAAGCTGCTGGTAGGAGTGTCAGGACTAGTTTTCCAGACTGCTGTTTTCAGAAGAGGAGCCTAAAACTCAAGGCACCAGCCTGGATCCTTTCTGCCCCTGTGCAGTAGCTTAGTTTTTCTGTGGGGAGGGATAAACATTCCTTGAAGTGGCCACTCCTTGCCTTCTACCCCAATAAGATTGAGTCAGTGTGTGGCATAAAAGGCATGAAACTGACCTCCCTGTCCGTAGGGGCGCTGGTGGGAAGGAATAGGCTGCAGGGCTGTTTCTGGGTCCTGATCCAGCTCCGGTCCCCCAGAGAAGTACTTGAATGGCCTGAGTGGGGCTCTGGAGCTTCCAGATAAGATTTTAGTCTGTTGTCTCTGCAGTGGGTGTGGGAGTGCAGCTGGGCAGGACTGGGTGGAATGAGCGTCTGCTCAGGCGCCACAGAAGCTGGCCAGCTACCTGCTTTGGTGGAGGTGAAAGGTCATGTCCCAGTTTCTGGGTGGGGCCTTACCAAGAAGTGGATAAAGTGAGTGGGCCTAGCCAGAAAGTCTGTTAAGGGACTCAGGACTATCAGAGACCTGCCAGCTCGTGTCCTCCAGTGGCCCTTACCCTTCAGTCTCCCCTTGGCATCCCCTGGCAGGCTGGGTCCCAGAGCAGCCCAGCGCCCCCACACTTGTGCTGTGGGCCGGAGGCTCCCACCCAGGATCTCAGCCTGAGTGGAAAGTGCAGCTCTGTGAGGAGAGGGTCCCTGTGAGCCATCACAGCCAGGGCCCTCATGACAGTCCCCACGATCTGCCCATGTGCCCCCCTCTGCTCCCTATACCGCGTAGTGAGGCAGGCCCCCTTGGCTTGGGGTTGCACCTGGGCTCCGTTTACTGGGCCTGAGCAGGCTCATGAACCAGCTAGATCAATGGTCCATCCAAGCCGCCACTCCCTAGGAAGAGTGGAACTCCTCAAACAAAACCACGTTCTATCCAAGGGCAGTTTTAAAATTAACTTATGCCCACAGGCCTCTGGCAGTAATGCCTGCGACGTGTGTTAGACATGCGTTCACTGCCTCCAACTCCTCCACCCCCGCTTTCCTACGGGGGAAGGAGAAACTGCCTATTAACCCAGGTGCGACCCCCTCTGCTGTGCCCCCTCTGCATTCCCCTCATCTCGGATCTATTAATATCTGTCCTGTGGCTTACTCATTGTGGTCCATAAATTCATTCTTTGATTTCCTGAGACGAAGAACTTGGTAGAGAAATTCCAGGAGCATCTTCACCAGTGTAGCCTCTCCCAAAAATGTTACAGGAATTTCTCTGCCAGGTCCTTGATCTCTGGAAATCAAAGAATGAATTCATGGACCAGCACAAGTAAACAACGGGACAGATTTTTATGACAGATATGATGCACAGAGGAGAAGGAAAACGATGCCTCCACCGTAGTGGAGTGGCCGTCGGGGGTCCCGAGTGGGTCTCCGGTTTTGATTCCCTCTAGGGTTTATACTAGGGTTCTTTTTTCCTTCAGGCAGGGGGGTTTGGGAAATAGAATTTCTAAAATATGCCATCTCATTGGAGTCAGAGGCCTGTGGGCAGACGTGAATGTTAAAACCGCACTGTGTAGTGATATGGTCATGTTTGGGGCGTCTGCTCTTCCCTGGAGAGGTGCCTTAGATGGAATATTGAGCAAACTTGTGCTTAGGGCCAGAAATGGAGTCCATGTCCAGCCCGAGGTGAAGGGGACCTGCCTCAGTAGGTCATCCACAGGCCAGGGAGGGGGGACCCATCCTGCGTCCCACAGAGAGCCGGAGGGAGCAGGTCTCTCCCCTTCAGGGGGCTCTGGCTCCAGGACAGCCGCCAGGCACCCAGCCCCAGGGCTAGCTGGAGAGCGGGGAGCATGCAGGTGTGCGTGCCTTGGTCCCGACAGGACCCCCCGGGCAGAGAGGCCTGAGTCCCACCCTCCATGGACAGTTTGATGTTGTAGCTCCATTATCTTTCCCAGCTGTCATGGCGAAAGAGGAAAGAGGCAGAAAAGAATCTGTGTGGAACAAGGTCATCAGGTGTGATGGGGATGGCGTTTTCTCTGAATGTCCAGGCTCTGCAGCCATCACCCAGGACCTGCTGGATTCTTCTGGATCCTGCACTCTGGGCCAGAGTTGGAAAACACCTGTGTGGAAATGAGCAATGCAAAAACTAAGGAGTTGAGTGTGCATTTTTTTTTCAACTTAGAGCAGGACAGAATTGCAGTGAACAAATGTATCATGGACTTCTTAGCATTAGTCAAAGATGTAATACAGAAGTTCCCTAGCTGGGTATCCTAACCAGTTTTTAAAGACGTGAGACAAAGACACGTGTTAAGTGGAGAAAGAAATATGTCCTCTGCCATTCTGGCTCTGTTCTATGAGGGCAGAAAGTTCTCCATAGGAACTGGGAGCCTATGCCCTGTCTATCTACAAGGAGTCCCAGCACACTAATGGCAGCAGCCTCTGGACTCATGTGTGAAGAAAGTGTCTCTACAGGTTGGGTTCCCTACAGCTGTCAGAGATGCAGGGGCAAGTAGCGATGGTCTCAACTTACGCTTCTCTCTGGGCGACTTACCTCTGTGGGCTTGTCCTTTGCCTATATCTTTCAGCTTCCTCTCATGAAATTTCTTGTAGGTTTTGGCACTTTTTACTTGGAATTACATCTGTTTTATTATTGTTAATTTTTTTATTTTTTTTCTTTTTCATCTAAATTTTTTCCTTGCTTTTCAGATGGTCTGGCCCTGATCAGCCACTTTTTCCCTTCTTTGTTCTCAAAAATTCATGTTCTTAAGCTCTGTTAAAATATCTTGTCAAGCACAATGACTTTATAATAACTTGATAACTGCTAATTTGAAAAATGTAAATTGTAAGTTATTATGTATGGATAAATGTAAATTGCAAGCAAGAGGGACCTTCAGATGTGTAAATATGCCTCGAATGGTTTATATTTGGGTAGTCGAACTTTATTTAAAAGGGATTTAAAATTTTTTGAGAGAGTGAGGTCATCACATGTTTGTTGCACCAAAAAACTAATTGTGATGAGAACAGTTGAATATAAAATTTATAGTAATCAAGGTTTGTTTTTAGCATGAGTTGTCCTTAGTATTCCAAATAATTTAGGATTTTTTAGTATTTTTTTATTAGATGTCTTTAAGAAAATGCTGGATAGTTGAATAACAGATTCTAAGATTCTACAACATCTAGAGGTTTTATTTTTCCTAGTGAAAAGTGTAAAAAAAATCCTGTAAAAAGGGAACACTTCTACATTGCTGGTGGGAATGTAAACTAATACATCTATTTTGGAAAGACATTTGGAGAATACTCAAAGATCTAAAAATAGACTTACCATTTGACCCTATAATTCCTTTACTGGGTGTATACCCAGATGACCAAAAATTACAGAACAACCAAGCTTCTCATTTCAAGACACGCCTTGCTCCCAGCCCTCTAGTACCTGCAGCCTCTAGTTCCTGAGTTTTTAGAGGGCTGGTTCCTGAGTTGACCTGATATTAAATATTTGAGGCAACCTTCCCTGCCCTTAACCCAGCAGTGCCACTCTGCTAAGTTAGTTACTATTGCCCATCCAATTATTTTCTGTCAATTCTGGGACCTACCTTCTCCTAACTCTCCATGATTCTCTTGTTTTCATGGGTTCATTCATCTGTCATTCCTTTACTGTCATTTCAGCAGGTGTTGGGGGTGATAAGCATGTACATTAATCTTCTGTGTTTATTAAAAGTTAGTCAAGGGCATCCTTTTCTCTTTAGCTCATGAATATTCTTTTCCCTGTACCACACACAACTGCACACACCTACACCCCCCTCACACATACACAATTCAGTTAAAGGAAGCTCAGACTTGCCAATAGAAACCAATAGTGGCCATGTGAATTAGAAAACATTGGATTCAACATCCATTGGCAGAACCCGGTGTCTTCATTGTGCATTAAAGCATTCATAATACATTTACAATGTAATGTATTTTTATTAAAAAATTACGTTTCATTTATTTATATTTTATGTAAAATGTGCATTTATATGCATACATAACACATGCACTTATAATACATAAGTAGATTATTATTAATTGCTTTAATTAATAAGTGAAAATAACAGCTATATTTTAAATAATAATAATAATAGATTCCATGACAACATACTCCTGTTTGGCTGTAAACAAAGCTCTTTTTTAATTCAGTATCTTATGATTAGATGTCAGTTATTTGTCTAAGGATAATGAAGAGCAAGTGAAGTGGCCCCACGTTTGGAGTCAGCAGACTTGGGACAGACTCTTCCTTTGGCCACTGTGGGCCCGATACCTTGAAGGTTCTCTAAACCCTGCTGATTTGCACTCTGTTGGGAGTGGGGTCCAGCAGCCTCCTGCATCTGACATTCTGGGTCCCTGCTCTAGTTCCCTGCTCAGATCTGCTAGAACCCAGAAGGCAGCAGTATGAGCTATAACCCTGGTTCTCGCCTGGGTCCTGAAGCCTCTGCCCCAGGGCACTTTCCATATCCTTCCTCTCCCTCTGGTCCTACATTGTCCTGGCCTGGACAACACCTGGGTGCAAAGATCCAGCTGCTTCTCCAAAAGACTTTGTCAACAAAAGACCTGTGGGTTTCTGCTTTGTCATAGAAAAGAAAGGAAAGTTGGGTGGGTGGGGGGCATGTCTAACTTCATGTTCAGACTTAGCAGAGAGTGGGAGTTGTCAGCCCCTGTGAAAAGAAGGGGGAGTGACACAGTAAGTAAAGCACCTACTGCGTGCTAAGCCCCCCTCACTCACATTAAGGATGGGTGCTCTTACACTCTCCATTTCCTAGGCCAGCTGCAGAGATGGGAGACTCACCCCGGCCTCCAGGTGTGTGTGTGTGGGGGCTAGATCACACCCAGGAGAGAAAAGTAGGGTGAGCTCCCAGGGCAGGAGGGCTGCTGCTGAAAGGAAGGAAGCAGGAAAGATAGGTGTCTTCTGAGAAGTGTGTCCACATGCCCACATTGGGGAGGATTAGGAGGGCCTTGGCAGAGTTGACCCCAGGAACTTATAGGGTGCTCTCTCCCCAATGGTGCCTCTCTTTGCCCTGGGAGGACATCCACACGCAGAAGAGTCAGGCTCCCATGTTCAAGGAGGAGTTGAGGACACAGATCAGAATTCTTGGTCCACCTGGTGATGGGCCAGACCCCTGCGCCCAGAGAAATCTCAGAAGGAGAAGGATGGCCCTGTGCCTGGGACACGCCAGCCTTGACCCAGACAAAGGAGGGAGTGTCACTAGCAGAGTACACGTAAAAGGGCCACTCTCCCTTTACAGTTTAAGCATCGTGAAGGGTCAAAGTCTGAACCCCGGTCATGGCTGACTTGACTCCACCTCGGAGTATTTGATAGGCTTGGAGTATCACTCTTGCTTTCCCTTGAATCGTGACAAAAGGAAAGTATTTATTACCAGGCAGGCAGAGCCCTCGGGCGAAAGCCCGTCATCTCTGATTTGCCTGTTAGCTGAAGCTGTGGAATTAAATGCAGTTTTGTTTTTATCTGTTTGCATGGAAGCTTTCCAGAGAAAACAACAATTTTAGTGACCTGCGCACTTTGTATCATGTTAATTAGGTTTGAAAACTCATATATTGTTTTCATAAGGGCTATTACATTTTCTCTAATTAAATTAAGGGAAAAATAAGGATGCACGGCAATAATATTTATTATTAATACCAGACTCCAGAGGCGCCCGGCAAGTTAAATCGAAGGTAAGAAAAAACCTTGAAGACAGCCGGGACTTCAAAACAACATGGTATATTCCAGGTTTTCAGCAAGTTGTTACTCTGAAGGTTTTGGAAAAATAGAAAGTGAAAAATGGACCCATTTGGAGAAAACCAGGCTTCTGGTCCCAGTTCACACTGAAAGTCTGTGGGATATTTACTACTGTTCCATTAGAGTGGTTTCAGCAAAATTGCAGCAACTTTGCTCCAAGGAGAGCATTTGACTTGGATTTCATGCAGATTCAAAAGTTATAGCCAGCTGTGATCTGAGTCCAGCCAAAAATGGTTTTCCTTAGCAAAGAGATCCCCTTTTGAGGAAGTCAAGTCAAGCCAGGGAGGCAAAGGAGGTGGGACAGAAGATGTCACCTGGGAATTGGTGGCAAGGGAAGAAAAACAGGGCTGGGGATTAGTTAACAGGAGCACGCCCCATCCCTTGGTCAGGTCCCTTCTGGAAACTGGGCTGAGTGCAGGCCAGGTTCTGATGGTTCTATACTGAATTGTAGATTAACCTTCACTGAACTCACTGAACTTTACTCTCTCACTGGCTGGAGAGTTATTGCTTGGGGCCACCCACACACATAATACCCATAGCACCGTGGTTTTCCTTTTGGAGACCCCCAAGGAATGCAGTCTCAGTGGAGGACAGAGTTCTGGTGCTTGCCCTCCCACTGCAGAAGCAGATGAGGCCCTGAGGCCCCTTCTGTCCCATACTTTCTCTCTCTGCCCACCCCTGCCAAGCTTTTTCTCCTGGGCCTTGGATTCCTAGGCAGACTTAGGGGTGGAAAACCTTTGGTGTTCACTCGTACTCATGACAGCACCTTGATACAAAAATGCAGTCCCTGCTGCCCCCAGCACCCTCAGGGCCTTCCTGACTCAGTTGCTCTAAGCTGATTCCTCAGTTTTCCATGTGATTCTGTGAGACTGTCTTTATCCTTGGTTTGCCAGAACTGTTGCTTGTGACCAAAGAGCTCTAACTTTTGTAATGATTTTTGCCCTTGAATAAGAAGCGAGTGTGTATCCTGGCGAGTGGCCAGCAGATGCCTGGAAGCTTCTCTGAGACAGCCCATGACTCCATTGGTTTGTTTTAAGGGAGAGCACTGGATTAGGAGTCAAGAGTATTGCTTTGAGTCTTGGTTTTTCTACTATGCCCCACTGGGTGAGCCTGACCAAATAATTTTCTTTCTGGGCTTCATTAGTAAGATGAAGCCCTTGGGCTATAATGGTACTGATAAAGAAAACAACATTTAATACAACAATAATAGTAACTGTAATTTATTGACTGCTTACTAGGGGCCAAGTACTGTGCCAACTGCTGTATGTGCATTAGCTTACCTAATCCTCACAACCACCTCAGAAGACCCTGTGATGCTCCCTGTTTTAGAGACAAAGAAACCAAAGCTTGGAAGGGTATAGCACCTTGCCCAGAGTCACACTGCCAGGAAATGGAATTACTGAGGCCTGAGGTCTGTGTGGGTCCATCAGGGGTCTCAAAAAACTAGGGTGAACCAGTCGCCCTAGGTCGGCCAGGGCTAAGAGGATTCCCAGGACACGGGGCTTTTAGTGCTAAAACCTGGACAGTCCTAGACATACTGGGACAGTTGGTCACCCTACTAAATAAAGACTTTTCTGCCCTGAATGCTCTGTGGTTCTGGAATAGCACGGAATTTAGGGATTTGGGGAACTGCCTGGGGAGAGCCCTGGAGCACATGCTAATGGTTTTCAAACCTCAGAGTAAAAGCAAAACCCAAATGGGGTTTCAGATGCCACCTTCAATTGCTCCTGAACCCCATTCTACTCAGCCTGCATCCTCCAGTGGGAGAGGGTTCCGCAGCTCTTCCAGCAAACTCCTGTTTGAATCAGCCAACCCCTCAATCATTCTATAAGAGGCCCTTCCTTTTGCTTTCCTGTCCCCAGGCCACACCAGGGCTGATCATCACAGCTGCCCCCTCCATCAAACACCAATCTTTCCAATTTTGGAACACCCAGGGCCTGGAAATGTTCCATGAAATTTGAATTTTTAAGAATTGAATGCTGTTTTCCAGCTGACTCATGCTGTGCTAGTCCCCTGCGAGACAAAATTGGCGGAGGCTGACTTAGATTCTGGTACCACTATCTGCCCTGGTCTTATGACTCTTTTTTTTTTTTTTTTTTCTTTCAAGACAGAATCTTCCTCTATTGCCCAGGCTAGAGTGCATGGCCTCGTGATATAACTCGCTGCAAACTTGAACTCCTGGGATCAAGCAATCCTCCTGCTTCAGGCTCCTAAGTAGCTGGGACCACAGATGTACACTATTTTAAAAATTTTCTTGTTAAGGTTAGGGTTTCAATTTTGCTCAGGCTGATCTCAAACTCCTAACTTCAAGTGATCCTCTGGCCTCGGCCTCCCAAAGTACTAGGATTACATGTGTGAGCTACCATGCCTGGCCTTACTTCTTGATTTATTGCTTCACCGAATATCTATTGAGCACTGCTATGTTCTCATCCCTGGGCTAAGGACTAGAAAGCCAAAGAGAAACATGTTGACCACTGTTTTTGAGATGTTTCTACCCAACCAGTTCTCATGCAAGACAGCAGTGGTAAGGTCTATGCTGTAGGAACATGGGTTCATAGAATGAAGTGAGCGAAAACCAGGTATTCCAAAGCAGTGGGTGATTAATGGGTCTGCTCCCCCGCCATCCCTTGCCCTTGCCCCTGTCATAGATGGTTTCACACCGCATCAATATTTTTCAGCTCTTCCTAAGGCCTCACCCAGGGCTGGGCACGTAGTAGATGCAAAGTGTATGCTTTGGTTGACTCGACACTTCATGCAGCAGAGCGGGCCTGCTAATCCAGGCAGAAGCTTTGCTAAAGCAGAGAATCCTTTTCTAATGTGATTAGTTGTTCTCTCTCAATGCTCAAGGATTCTGTTTACTAAATTCCAATTTCTTCATTTCACTGTGTTGGATTCTCTAAAATTGGACCTATCTATTTAATCAGGTGCTGCTACCAGACCAGTCTGATAAACTATGGGAATTAAGCCTCTGCTTGGAATTAGGAAGTAAGGACAAAGTGAAAATATGTCAGAAATGTAAACCAATATTGGAAAAATGTCAGCCACTCCAATGATCATTGGACATTTTTTTTTTTTTTTGAGACAGAGCCTCAAGCTGTCACCCTAGATAGAGTGCTGTAGCATCATAGCTCACAGCAACCTCCAATTCCTGGGCTCAAGTGAGCCTCTTGCCTCTGCCTCCCAAGTAGCTGGGACTGCAGGTGCCCGCCACAACGCCAGGCCATTTTTTTGGTTGCAGCCGTCATTGTTGTTTGGCGGGTCCGGGCTGGATTTGAACCCGCCAGCTCAGGTGTACATGGCTGGCGCCTTAGCCCGCTGAGCCACAGGCGCCGAGCCCATTTTTGTAAAAAATAAGAGGAGGCCCTAGAGGGCAACAAAAAGACTTTTGGACTGGAGGTTAGGAGACCTGGGTTCTAGGGAAGAAAAATAAAAAGAACTGGAACTGATGACTTTGTGTTTTCACAGCAAGTAAATATCAAAGATTAAGTCCACTGGGGGGTTAGCATTCCTCAATGAAACTGAGCCTCATAAAAGTTGGCATGCTGGGTTCTCAAAGACAAGCTTCTGAATAAGACCTCATACCCACCATCCACCACTTATCAATCAGCCAGAATTAATCCCACATTCACAGAGACTAGGAAGGTGCAGTCTCCTCAAAGATCCTCTTGACTTTAATTAAAAAGCTTTGACGGATTTTCAAATCTAACAAAGACTGGTCACCCAACATGTTTCATATTTGTCATCAGGCAGCCGCCAGTTGGGTTCGCTCCAGGCTCCTCTGGGTGATGCTGCTGCGTGCCTGAATGGGTAGGCTCCCCTCCCCACCTTCAGGCATCTTCTCTGTCTGGCAGCATCCAGCCAGGGATCCCCCAACAGCTGCTATAAAGGGGGCATTGTCTCCTGGGGTAGAGTGGGCATTTGTAACATAGCTGGTGCTTTTAGACTAATTGCTTCAGAGGAAAAAGTGTTACAGTCCTGAGAAAATATTTTGGCACCCCAAGCCAACGCCGGCCTCCAGTGTCAATCAGGGCTAGTATCATCCAGTCAGTTCACACCAGCACATGTCTGTTGGCTGTTTAAAGCTGGCACCCGTCTGCGTGGGCCGTGCCCATGTATTTCTGGCTGGTAAATATTTGCAACATCATTCCTGCTGCTAACCACTTCACCCTCACCCTCCCTCTGCCCTGCACCAACCTAGCTCCTTCAGGGAGCAGTGGCCAGAAGGAGATGGAGAGAAATGTTCCTAGGGAATTGTCCACTCTACCCCTTAGGGACAATGTCCTCTTTATGATAGCTGTTGGAGGCTCCCTGGCTGGACACTGCCAGAGAAGATGCCCAAAGGTGAGGGGGCTGGGGGGGGTACCTGTTCATGTCTCCAGCAGCATCAACTAGAGAAGCCTGGAGCAAACCCAACTGGGGGCTGCCTGCGGACAGTGGAGCCACATCTCATCACTCCTGCCCTGGCTCTGCAACTTTAGGAGGTCCCTTTCAGTTGACAGAATTTAGACCAAGCTCTGTAGCTAATCTGGTCTGGTACTCCCATTCCAGACTCACTCCTCCCTCTGCTCCACCTGCCCTCCCTTCCCAACCCCTCCACAGGGGAACTTGACATTCATAAACGCAGCCTCATACTCCTTCTCTGCATCCCATCCATGCCAGCCCCTCTTCCTACGCTTCCCTGTGTCTCCTCCTCCTGCTGAGGTCCTGCCTCCCACCCCTCCATGACCTGCTCACCCCCCTCCTGCAAGCAGCCAGCCTCCAGCATCCACAAGGGATGAATTCCTTCCTCCTCTTCCTTCCTTTCTTCTCACAAAACTCTCAGGTGACTTTCAAAGCTGCAATCAGCTGCTGGGTCCAAGTTCCCTGTGGCACGCTGTAGGACAGGGAACAAGGCTGTCGGTGTCTGTTACCCCCGTGGTGTGTGTAAGATTTCCCAGCATATATCAGATCTTAATAAATGGTTGGACTGTTTTTTTTAGACACTCCTAAGGCCTTCTAGTGCAATCATTCTAGAGTGGATATTTTCTGAGACCCTAGTTCTCCATCCACTGTATGTGGATAGGGAAAGCCTGGCAGTGACTTTCCGCTGGGATGGTTATGTCAGGGCTTTGACACTGTGCACAGGTGACTTTGGTAACAGCACATGGGCAGCTGTGGGCCTTGGAATCAGGCATAGGCTGGAACCCTGGGTCTACCAATCTGTGAGCTGTGTGGTCTTGGGTAAGTGACCTAAGCCTTTTGGAGCCTAGTTTCCTTATCAATAACATGAGCACACCCCACCTTGTCATCTCGAGTGTTAAATGCCACAATGTCTGCAAAATACCTACACAGGGTAAGGCCTGGAAGATATTCTATAAATATTGGCTCCAAAAGCTGAAGCTCTGTGTTCAGCGTGACCCCTTTGGTTGATTAGAATTGTAATTCTCAGATGCTAATCGGGTATGAGAATTGCCTGGAGGATTCTCAGCTCGTGGGAACACAAGTGGCTGGGCCCCACCTCCCAGTATTTGGTAGGTCTGTGGTGAGACCTGAGATTTTGTGTTTTTTATGAGTTTCCAGGTGATGCTGATGCTGCAGGTTCCAGGGTCACCCCTTGAGAACCCATACCTGAGGAATTTACCAAGAGCATCCTTCTGGAGTCAGAAGATAGTTAAATAGGTAAATACTTCAGGGTTTCTCTATAAGATGCATATTTTAACCAACCAAGATATTTTGTAATGATGCAGAAGTATAAAGCTTATCCTAAAACAATTTTCTATTAGCAGTGTAGTGGTTATTCTACCCATCCCTAGTCCATGATTGCTGGTGTTGGTGTTCTGTGATCATCCAAGAACATGTTAAATTTAGAGGTGTGATGGTGTTAATGTAACATGCAGACAGACCTTATGGGCATGTACCATTCTTCGAAAAGAATGACTGAAATCTTACTAGCTATGTGGTCCTGGGCATGTTCATTTAATCTCCTTGAAATATCCTCCCAAGTGAGAGAAGATACTTGTAGTATATGCAATTGACATGGGACTCCTAGCCAGAATATATAAAGAACTCTTACAAATCAATAAGAAGAAGACAGATAGGAAATCCAATAGGAAAGTAGACAGGGATTTCATGAAAGAAGACACCCAAATGGCAAAAAAAAAAAAAAGTGAAAATGTGTTTTATTGAATTAGTTTCCAGGGAAATGCAAAATAAAGCCACAAGGCAGTAGTGCTTTACCCTCACCAGACTGGCTTAAATTCAAGGCTGATTATACCAAGTTCTGGCTAAGATGTAAAGCTTTAAGAACTCTCACACACTGATAGTAGGAGTAGAAATTGGTGGCATTTGCTTCAGAAAACTGTGTGGCCATACCTACTGAAGTTCAATGTATGCATGCTTTATGCTCCAACAATTCCACTTCTAGTATTTATCTAATATAAATGCATACATATGTCTACTAAAGAGGTATATAAAAATACTCATAGAAGGATTCTTCATAGTAGCCCAGATTTGGAAAGAACACAGATGTCCATCAACTGATGAATGGATAAATAAATTTAGTGTAGTATATCTGTTCAGTTTCAACATCCTGTGTTTTATAGGCCCTATTGGCTGTGGAGTGCATTTCCCCTGTGTTTCCATGCTTTAGTGATTTCAAGTGCAGAGTAGGCCGCTATAATTCATATTTCCTGTGCTTCCAGGTACGGGCTTATTGAGTTCTTTCACGTCTATCATCTCAGTTCAGTCTTTTGAGTAGCTGTGTGAGGTTGCTGGTGTTCTCCTACTTCACAGATGAGGAAACTGAGGCCCACAGAAGTGAATTGATGTCATCCAGCTGTTTACAGGTCCCTAGTGCCAGGCAGAATAGGAGCTGCTCATGGCTAATCTGCGCGTGGCTCTTTTATCTCTGTCCCTCCAATAGCTCAAGCAAAAGGCCAGTCAATAAACTGAAGAAGAATCAACTTAGTTAAGAAATTATTTTACTCTGCTATTCAAGAGCACCTGGGTCATGCTGGTAAGGTCATTGAAAACACACAATTACTGTTAATTACAGCATCAAGACCATTGGAAATGGCAGCCTTTTTCTATCCCTCTCATGCTAAGAATCCCACTGCTTCATGGTTCTGAGCAGTGGGCATGTGTGGTGGGGCTACTTCCAAGTAGGGGAGGGTTATGAAGTCTTTTCAGCCCCCAGGCACAGATGTCCAGTCTTTTAAGGAAGCACGTCCCCAAATGACTACCATCTGCCCATGATTTGCAGAGCATGTCCATGCACACTGACTGACTTGATCTTCCCAGAGACTCGGGCACTGGACATCATTTTGCCACTGTTTTATAGAGAAGAGCATAAAGGTTTTGAGCATCTGACTGATTTGCCCCAGCCCTCCAGCTTCTGCAGGGCAGAGGTGAGTCACAAACCCATGACCAAATCTAGGGAATCCCTTACGCTACACAGAGCTTGCAGATGGCAGCTCCTAACCCTTCTCATGTTCTGGGCCTCCTGGCAGGTACATTCTCTCACTCTCCTCCCTCCATTCTCACCATATGTGCCATCCTTCGTGAGTGTCTTCCAGGATGTCCAGATGTAGCAGCCTCCAAGGCTGATCTCTTCTCTGACTCTCAGCCTACACTTGCTGCCTGATAAGGAGAGAGGCCTCCTGGCAAGTCCTAGGCATCTTGTTTCTGCCCCTGGATATACCATGTGCTGACTCCCCTGTGTCTTCTCCCCAGGGGACAGCACATGTTAGGCCCATGGCAGCTTTGAACCAATGGCTGGTGTCTTGGTTTGGGTCCCTCACAAGCCACCCAGGAGACTAGGCTGTGAGCATCACAGTTTATTTGGGAAGTGATTCCAGGAAGCACAGCTAAGGCAGTGGGGAAGTGAGAGAGGAGGGGAGGGGAGGAAGGTAATAGATGGTTCAGGACTGAACAGGTTAACACTGCAGCTTCTAGGCTGGCTCCTACTGGGGACCTAGGAAGAGTGCGGCCCATGCCTCAGAATTGTCCCATCTGAGAGGCAAGGAACTCGGGGCAATTCCTCCCACCTCCCATCCATCCTGGCTGAGGGCTGCTTGAGGAAGGATTCTTTTCTAGCACTTCCATTTGTTCCACCATGTGGGCGACAAAGACTCCCCCAGGTGGAGAGTCTCAGGTGCGTGCAGGGGTGCTCTTGGAATATACTGGAACCAAGAGTGTTGAGAGATGGGGCTGGGCCACCAGTGTCCGTGAAGAATAAATGGTTTCAGAAAGTCATCACTGGAAAGATGACAGTTTTATTTTTTAATCTTTTTATTCTGGCAAAATACAACACAAAAGTTACCACGTTAACAACTTTCAAGTGTACAGTTCAAAGGCAGTAAGTGCATTCACATTGCTGTGCAACTATTACCACTATCCACCTCTAGAATGTCTTTATCACCCCAAACGGAAGCTCCGTGCCCATTAAACGACTGCCCCTCATTCCTGTCTGCTTCCAGCCTCTCGTAAGCACTTTGCTCCTCCCAGTCTCTATAAATTTGACCATTCGGATTTCCTTATGAAAGTGGAATCATTCAGTGAGTGTACTTTTGTATCTGACTTGGATACATTACATTGTAGAATGTACGTGTATGTTCTTGAGCCCAGCAATTAAAATTCTGGGATTCTACTTTATAAGAAAAGATTGCTCAGTGGTTCTAAATGATGTTTGCTTCAAAATTTTCATTGTAGCAATGTGTGATGAAGTAAAAACAACTGGAAATCACCTTTAACGAAAAGGAGGCTGATTGAACAAATAATTTTACATCCGTCTTCTGGCGTATCATGCAGCCATCAAACAGAATGAGTAGATTCATATTTATCAGTCTGGTAAACATGATATGCAATGTTTAAGCAAAAAAGAGGAAAGTCACAAGTAATATCAGGGAATTATTTTATTTTTGTTTAGAAAAGAGAAAAGGGGCGGTACCTGTGGCTCAGTGGTTAAGGCGTCAGCCCCATATACCACGGGTGGCTGGTTCAAACCTGGCCCCAGCCAGCAAAAATAGCAATGATAACTGCAACAATAAATAAATAAATATTAATACAATGAAGAAGAGAAGAAAAAGAAAAGAAAGACATTCAGAAAAACACTGTACATGGTACATGTGTCCATATGGTATGAAGATGAGAAAAATGTTAGAACACCCCGAGTCTAGGAGAAGTGGGGTTTCACTTTTTATAATCGTGTCTCATCACTGCTGAAATACAAATAACAATATTCAAGATAATCAGACTACATAACATGACCTAGCAATTCTATTCTCGTTTATATCCCCAAGTGAAATGAGTGTTTGTGGCCATCGAGTCAGGTACAAGAACGCTCACAGAGCAATCATCATACACATTGGCTGGAAACAACCAAGTGTCCATTAAGAGTAAATAACCACTATTTATGTATTTATTTATTTTTCTCAATTAAAAGTTCAATTTGTTATGACACATGCTATTTTTTCCCTTTAGTACATCATAACTGTGTACATTGATGCATTTATAAGGTATCACTATAGGATCGCCCAGTGGAAAACTATACAGCAAAAAACATCGGATGCATGCAACAGGAAGGGAGATCTCTGGGAAATGGTCATGTGCCAAAGAAGCCCCTCCCCATGCAGATGAAGGCCAGGAGCCTGGGAAATCAATTTATGTATTAAAGGTCAGGATAGTCCTTATTTACCTTGGGGGTGATGGGAGGCAGGGACAATACTAACTGGGAAGAAAGAAGACAAGGGGGCCGGGAACTATCCCATACCTTGACCTGAGTGGTGACTTTGTGAATGTGTGTAGTCATGCATTGCCTAATTTGCCACTGTGTGAACATTCTAGAGTGCACTTACGCACACCTAGATGGTGCAGCCCACCACACACCCAGGTTATGTGGTCTTGCCTGTTGCCCCTGGGCTACCCACCTGCACAGCATGTTACTATGCTGAATACTATGAGCTACTGTAACACGATGTAAGTATTTTGTGTATCTAAACCTAGCTAAACATAGAAAACATACAGTAAAAATATGGCATTATAATCTTATGGGACCACCATTGTAAATGCAGTCAGTTGTTGCATTGTCATTGTGCACAACTAGGGATGTAAAAATTCATCACAGGCTGAGAGACATGTGCATGTATGATACATGTCAGATTTTAATAAATAAGGAATAACTAGGCTCGGCGTCTGTGGCTCAACGGGCTAAGGCGCCAGCCATGTACACCTGAGCTGGTGGGTTCGAATCCAGCCTGGGCCCACCAAACAACAATGACGGCTGCAACCAAAAAATGGCTGGGCATTGTGGCGGGCGTCTGTAGTCCCAGCTACTTGGGAGGCAGAGGCAGGAGACTCGCTTGAGCCCAGGAGTTGGAGGTTGCTGTGAGTTGTGATGCCACGGCACTCTATCCAGGGTGACAGCTTGAGGCTCTGTCTCAAAAAGGAAAAACTAGCAATCAAGAGGAGGGGGAAAATAGAGGGAGAAAGAGACAGAGAGAGAAAGGAAGGGAGGGAGGAAGGGAATATGGCAAGTACAAAGAAGTGACCACACTCTTCTTGTGCGTGGCTCTATCTTGAAGAGGAGTAACGAATACAGAATCATGCAGGCATCCAGGCATACAACCCTGGGTTGAATGTGGGGGAACGCCCCCAACCCCAGTTCTCTGTCTTTGATGGGCACCTGCTGAATTGCAGAACTCTGTGCAGGGAGGCAGGTGCCTTGAGCCGTGGGGTTGGGCAGAATCTTGGCTGTGCCATGCCCTAACTGGTGCTCTGTGGCCAGGCTCACTGCCTCCCTGAGCCTGAGAGCCCATGGGTGGCCCATTGCCCTCGCAGACCCCCCAAGAGGCCGGCAGGAGATGCTGGCGTTCCGTCTCTGTGCCTGGCTCATGCTAGGCACTCACTCAACATGGCCTCCCTTCCCCTCTGCTCTGCAGAACGAGAGAGCAGCGAGATCTGTTAACTTTCTGGACAGAGGGCTTTTGACAGGTGAAAGCATTTGAGAAAGAAAATCCTTGCAGTAGAATGGATGATGGTGAATTTCTTGTTGTAAAAAAAATTCAGCTTCCAACTCAGGCAAGCCTTTGGTGAAATGTAAGCATTTTTCTGATTATGTGTCTAATATTGACCAGAAAGAGGAGGGAGTCGGAGTAGATAAAAGACACTTCTTAGTCAAAACTAGCTTTTTCCTTTTTCCATACGCTGTGTTTATGATTATGGGTTTTAGAGCATTTTTCTTCTTGTATTTCATAAAATACCACATCTAGTCACATAATTCACCCCCCCTCCGCCCTTTCCCTGTTATTTCATTGCAGAGGAGGGAGGGAAGGATCGGGTCAGCCTCTGGGGGCTGGCACTCCACCTCCCTGGCAGACTACTTCGTGCTCTGAGTCTTCCTGGGGCCCAGTGACTCACCAGGAGTTACCCAGCCATCAGCGGCCACTTTTGGCCATTTCTTTCAGAAGTCCCTTTTTCTGTGAGCTTTTACTCCACCCTATGAGAAAAGGCTGCTGAAAGAGGAGGCACGTGCTTGTGTGTGAGTATGAGGGGGGGTGTGTACCTCTCTTTGGGGTCTGTAGGTTGTGGGTTCCCGTGGAAGGGCTGTGACTGGAGCCAGAGGACAGCTATTGCAGGAATGTAGTGTGAGCATTGTTGGGGCTTACAGCAGGCCCTGCAGGGTGGGGGTGCGGAGAGCCATGTAAGGAGTTGAGGCACCCGGCATGGATGTGGCTGGGACAAAGTGGGAAGGACACTTCCACTTGTGTACAGCATCTTGATTGCTAGTTTTTCCTTATTTATTAAAATCTGACATGTATCGTACATGCACACATCTCTCAGCCTGTGATGAATTTTTACATCCCCCAGTCGTGCACAATGACACTTCAGTCAACAACTGACTGCATTTACAATGGTGGTCCCATAAGGTTATAATGCCATATTTTTACTGTATGTTTTCTGTGTTTAGCTAGGTTTAGATACACAAAAACTTGGACAAAGATCTCAAAAGGCAGGAGCCATGCAGAATTCCTCGTGGCCCTCTGCCTTAGGCAGGTCGAAGTTTCCCTTGCGATTGTGGCATCTAAACCCTCCACTAGGTAGAAAGGCAAGCTGGGGGCCCTCCTCGTGCTTCCTGGAACCTTGTTACGTTTTCTTCTCACTGTCTGCACCTCTCCTATGAGTTTACAGGTCCTCATCCAGATAAGGAGTGCTGGAGGGCAAGTGGGCAGTCTCTCTGACGCTAGGCAGAGTACACAGCAGGTGCTTAATAGTAGCCACTCAATGAATGGAAAGAAAGGGAACAAAGTGACATCCCTGTGCTATAGTCCCTGCTGTGCCCAAGATCAAACCTGCTCGGCTCTATAGGGAAGATGGAGAACCTCGGGCCGCCAGCTGAGAGGGTGGCAGGCTAGAGGAGGAGTTTTATGGACAGCCCTTCTTCTTCCTTGGTGCTCTTCCCTTTTCGCCCCCTGCTGCCCAGTCTTCCAAACAACCTGAGGGGTTGGTGCCAAGATCCCCAGCATACCGATGAGAACACTGAGGCTCAGAGAGGCCGGGGTGGGCCCAAGTTCATACCCAGTGAGCAAGGGGTGCAGGTGGGATCTGGACCGGGCTGCAAAGTCCCCGCTCTCTCTGCTACTCCACACCACCTTTTTGCAGAGAGGGGTGTAGCACTTCCCATGAAACCAGGCCCTTCACGGGAGGGAGGAGAGGCTGGCCACACAACCTGGGTCATATCGTGAGGTGAACTGCTCCAGGTGGCTCTTGGAAGCTCATCTTACCCTGGTCACTGGCTTGGAAGCCAATGTTTTCTAGAAAATCTCCCTTATAAGTATGTTCTCATAATTCTAAGCAGAAAGCCCATAAGTGAAGGAAGCCCATGATAGACCTATCTGAGAAAAGCCCAGTGGACACCTACAAGGCCATTCTATGACCTCAGCAACACTCATCTAGACAGGATTGTCCCTAGGATTGCCAGGGTAGTCTGGCCACCTCCAAAAGAGATTCTTAGAAATGGGCCATCCTACCCAATAGCTCCATCAGAAGATGGGAGAAGGAGGGCCAGAGAGGATGATGGAACTGATGTCACAAAGGGGCCCAGCAGAGCCTGCTACCCAGGACACCTGACTTTGGTCTCGTTATGTGTGCAGTATCAATGCTTACCTGCTAGGAGGCTTCTGTCTCGCTGGGTTGACCTCTCCCTATTACATCATGCCACTATTTCTGGTGACGGCCTTATGGTCTTCCCCATGTGTGTGTTTCCTGCCCACTCACTCCTGCTCCTCTAGCCCATTGGAAGTGGAGGGCAGTAGCCCAGGGTCTCACCTGGGAAACAGAAAAGCAGAGAAGGTCATGGTGGTCAAGGTCAAGGTGGTCACCTCACCCAAGGTCATGGGCCAGCACTCTCAAGGTAGGTCCCAGACTTGGGTTTAACTTCTCAGGAAGATTTAGTGCTGAAAATTTTAGAATCTCCCTTGCTAGACCCCAGTATGTGCCTATAAGATTGGGCCGAGGCACTTTTCACAAGATCAGAAAGAAGTTTGGAAGATGGGCCAGGCCTCCATCAGAGTGAGAAATTGCCACCCGTGGGTCTTGCCTATTAAAGCCTCTCCAGAATGTTTGTTGACCTCAACTCACAGAAAAGGGAATGAAATTCATTCACTGCATCCCACCATGGGCCTTGGCCACTCCACATCCTAAGCCCTCGGTGGTCCTCTGCACACCCTGGATGGCAGGCTATTCTTCCACCTGACAGACGAGGAGATGGCAGCTGGCAACCTGTTGGTGTCACCTGGCCAGGTCTGGGCAGAGGCACCATTTTGGCTCTTTCAGCTCACCGGCAGACCAGTCCCTCAGTAATCACAGCCAGAGAAAGGTTTCTTGGCCCAAGTAGACTGGAGACATTCTGTTTTGTTGCACAGAGTTAAGCAACAGTCAGTAGAATGGCTGTCTCCAATTGTCCCTTCCGGGTGTGGCAATGCAGCTGGGAAAGGGGTAGCCTCTACATCCCCAAGGACTGTGCAGGCCGAGGTCCTGGTGCACATCTGTCCACTGCTTTCTGGCTATGAGGAATCCCCCATGTGGAGATGCCCAGGCCCAGGGGTGGGAAGTGTCTTCATGTGCAAATGTAAGCATCCCTGTCCTTGCCCAGAGTCCTCCCCGATGGGTGCCCACCCTGGGCTGCCTTTCCCTTCTCAGGGCACCTGATAGAGATGGGGTATCTGGGTTGGAGCTGCAGAGATGGGGGGGAGGTTTCATGTGGGATCACGTGAGAAAGCACTTACACGTTGCCCAGGCCTGGGATTGGCATGCGGGAGATGATGGACAAAGATGAATTTCACGGCCCTCCCTTCACCGCCAGCAGAACTTGGACCCGAAAATCTGGTCACATTGAATGTGACCAGAGAAGTTGCACCCCTTAGGGTGGTGCTGCCTCGGTAAGCCAGCTGTGCCCAGATGTTTGAGATGCACATCTGCCTATTCTGCACTAAATCCTTCTGCTGTAAAGAGGTGTTATGCGGAGTGAAGACCCCAGCTGGGGTTATAATGAGCAGAGAAGGTGGGGAAAATCCGCTTAGCTGGTGGAGGCCCCTCTGATAAAGCAAGGATGTGTTCAGGACACACACTGGGGCAGCGTTTAAGAGCCCCCAGTCTGTTGGTGGTCTGAGCCAGCTCCTACTCCTCAGAGCTCCTCCCCCTGCAGAGACCAGAGCAGAACCTTCAGCTAATTATCTGCCTTCCAGGGGATTCTCCCTCAGATTTGGGGTTTTGGGGTAGGGAGCCGTCCCTGCTAATTGGTGTCTTCCCGATAATCCTCAGATTAAGTCTGGGAGGATTACTCTAAAGAGGTGAGAAGGTAATACCCAAAATAAACATGAGCGCCCTTCCTAAATGCATTCTTGCCAGCAAGTAAAATAATCTGTCCCCTCGAGACCATTCCTAAAAGATTTAAATGCTACTTCTGGGGAGGGGTGGATGGGATACACGGTCCATTTCTACTGATTCTGACCTCTTCCAACATCTTTTAGAGACTTCATTTCTGCACTGTTTGATTCCCTTTGACGATTGTCAAGTTAAGTTTACTAAAAACTGGGGAAGATTTCGTTCTGGGGGTGAGGGGACAACCATTGGATTAGAAACACGAGGCCATACCCAGCTTGGCCGTCCACCCTGGCATCGTTTTATTTCTGCGTTTCTGAAAGGTTCCAAGAAATCAATTCCAGAAGATGAGCCAGGAGAAGTTTGGCAAAGGGGCCTCGCTCTTGGCTATTGCATTGAATATTTTACACAGCTAATAGAGTCTCGATGGGGCCCAAAATGTGGGCACTTGGCAATCTGCAGTGTCCAGTGAGAGTTTATGCTCTGATGGATACTGCCCTCTCTGGAGGCCCTTGAGCAAGAAATGAATGTTCAAAATTCTAGCTCAAGAGTTTCTAGCTCATGAATTTTCGTGCTTTGCAGGAAGAAAATCTTAAAAACCGGTTGATAATCACAGTTCACATTTACTGAGCATCTATTGTCTGTCTGGGCTGTGCTAAGTGTTGGCAGTCACCCTCTTACTTAAACTCGATGACAGCCCGCTGAGGAAGGATGAATCATGCCCAGTTCCCAGGTGAGATAACCAAGGCCCCCGGGCAGTAAGGGGCAGGGCAGGATCAGACCCCAGTGCTGCCTGTGCTCTGCCCCAGGTGGGAGGGGGTGGGAAGAGTCCTCTCTCAGTTGCTGAATCTCCTGGATGAGCACCGAGTGGCTCTGTGCTGGCACCCTGGGGCTCACTGAACCGACCCACAGATACGGATGTGAGGTATCTAAGCTAAGATTGGGAGATGGCAGAAGCCTGGCTTCATCACCGCCTCCCCTCCAAGCAAGCCGTTTGTCTCCTTGGTTTTCCTCCAGGGACAAGGAATTCATCTCTCCCTGAGGCAGCGTGCATCATCTGAAGGAGCTCTGGCTCGGACCCTTTCTCTGAACTGAGATCTGCGTCTGAAAGGTTC
Organism: Arctocebus calabarensis; assembly: GCA_963573935.1. NCBI lineage: Eukaryota > Metazoa > Chordata > Mammalia > Primates > Lorisidae > Arctocebus > Arctocebus calabarensis. The sequence goes on along the minus strand of CAUYON010110603.1, from coordinate 2,318 downwards.
TTCCAGCCTCAGAGGAAGTGAGGCTCCCATCCCTGACCCCACAGGCCCACAGGGTCTGTCTCCGTCTTGCAGAAATGAACAGAAAATTCCCCAATCACCTCTTATTAGTCACGAATGTTCCAAATTTTTTCCTTGAAACCAGTAACAGCAGAAAGCTAAGAAGAAAATAGGGTTTTCTGAATAACTCACTTGAAAAGCATTAAGGCCAACCTAGGAGTGTCTGCTCTTCTTAACACAGTGCCCAAAGGACACAGGAGGCCAGGGGTGCTGGGGGCTTGGTTTTGGATGCACTGGGGAGAAGGAGACATTGGCTGAAGCCTGGGCTCTCAGCTTTAGCCCCAACGCTCATTCTTCATGACCCTGGACTCATCACCCCCTTGTCACTCTTTAAAATGGTGTCAGCACCCCTTCTCGGGGGGGCTGTTGTGAACATCACAAGAGCTAAGGAAGGAACAGCCAAGCGCAGCCCAGAACCTGTCAGGGTCGTTGTCTTCAGCACGTGTGCGCGCATGCTTGGGGCTCCCAAGACCATCAGGGTCCAGGCACGCAGCGATGCTCAGCTGGGTGACGTTTCTCCTCTAGATGAATAAAGCTACACATTTCCTGGCGAGGATGCCGGGAAGCAGTGGCAGGTTAGCCAATCGTGGCTCTTTGACCTTAGTATACACTTAGCTTTCCTGAGGCTCAGTTCCCTTAGCCTTACAAACGGGTACGTATCATCATCTCGAAGCAGTGGAAGAACAACATGGGAGAGCCAGTGTCTAGCACTGATAGCCACATGGTGGATAGTGCTCGGCCGTCCCCTCTCCATTCCCTTTCCTCACCTTTATTGGAAGATAAAATCCTTGCCACTGTTAGGATATAAAATTCAGATGATTTTTAAAAAATCAGCATTAGCAAAGAGCTAAGTGATCTTACGGGAATAACATACTCAGAACATTGCGACTGTTGCAAATTTGAGGCAACATACGTGTCATTCTGCTCTTTGCAGAATTAATTGTTTTCCAAGTGGCTTGTTCCTCAGGTAACCTGATGTTGACTGCAATAATGCAATTTTCATATCACAATGTTGTTCTAAAGGGAGTGTGTCTATTTCACTTAGACTTGCTGAAACCCAATCTACAGGAAAGGACATTATAACAGAATTGGAGGTTAAATTTCATTTGCTGATTTAATAAAAACTAACAGGATGGATTTGGGGATATTTCATTAATCTTTCTTTCCTTTCAGTGCAAAGGAAATTAAGTTCACTCTAGTTCAAACTTTGTTTCACTCTTCTACAATAGGCTGCCAATGTCCACTTTCTCTCTGGCAAGTTAAAACCTAATTAGTCACAGAAAATTCTTCCCTGACCCTGTCACCGTGAGCAGAAAAGCACTGAGCAGCAGGCATGTGTGTGTGCACAGACACACACACACACACACACACCCACCCCAGGCCCACGTGAACATACACACACACACCCCACAGACACGCACACATATATTACACTCAAAGATCACACATATACCACACGTACACACACCACACACATGCACACACTCACAAACCCTGTATCTACCATGCGTACCACGCAGACACACATATATCACACCCACACACCACATTCACACTGACATATACTGCACATATATCACACACATATGCCACACCTACACACGCATATACACATAACATCACGCACACCACACCCACACCTACTACGCACAGCACACACACCTATCATACACATAGTTACACACATATATCACACACACTGGACACATATTCCACACATATCACACCTACACATGTCATGTACAGACACTACACATATACCCCTTGCTGAGCCTTGTTTTATGGTCAGTGGGTTTTAAAACTTAGTGTGGGGGAGGCACTAGTGGCTCAGAGGATTAGGGCACTGGCCCCATAAGCCAGAGGTGGCAGGTTCAAACTCAGCGCTGGCCTAAAACCAAAAAAAAAAAAAAAGCTTGGTGTGGGGCGGCACTTGTGGCTCAGTGAGTAGGGCGCCGGCCTGGTGTACTGAGGGTGGTGGGTTCGAACCCGGCCCTGGCCAAGCTGTAGCAAAAAATAGCCAGGCGTTATGGTGGGTGCCTGTAGTCCCAGCTACTCAGGAGGCTGAGACAAGACAATCGCGTAGGCACAAGAGCTGGAGGTTGCTGTGAGCTGTGATGCCGCAGCACTCTACTGAGGGTGACAAAGTGAGACTCTGTCTCTGAAAAATAAATAAATAATTAAATAAAATAACCTCAGCACTATTCAAAGGCCTGCCTCACCATGGTCCTCATTCACTGAAGAGATTAGGATTTGGTGATTTC